>CM053262.1:11114644-11372144 GCA_028583405.1 Pogonophryne albipinna | reverse complement strand
TTGCTTAGGTAAATGCTAAACAGAATCTTTCTTCTTGTCAAACAGGGCTGTTTTCCGCCTTAATTGATACTCAGACGAGGTATTAAGGCTAATGGCAGTTGTTATGGGTTCCTGAAATGCCCTCAAGTCTTGTTAGCTTCTCCGTCTTTTTCCCTCCGTGTTTCACTCCTCACAAACGGACACACAGAGAGTTAGTTTACAAAGTTTCAGAGCATTCATTTATTGTTTAATGTTCCCCCCGAGGAGACAGGTGCCAGCCCGGATCTTATCGGCTGTTGCATAATGAGTAAAAATGATGGAGCTGGGTTGGATCCTGCAAAGGTCAGACGATCACCCTTTTACAGAAACAAATGGAATTAATGAAAGCTGTTTGTCTGCGCCCCCCTCCTCTTCCTCCTCACTCCTTTAGCTCCTCATTATTCTCTCTCTGCAGCACGATGCATTCACTGTCAGCGTCTCTCCTCAGCAGATCATCTACCGGTGGTAAGATCACAGCGATATTTATAAGCGGCTTCAGCATTGCCCCTCTTCCCCAGCTGAGTTTCATAAAATCCTTTTAATAAAGCCACACATCCTCTTGGTGGGAGAAACAATGAAATTAATGGATTCTGCATTCACGGAAACAACAATAAAACGTACCAACGTGATCGGATTAGTTCCTGTAAATGTATTTTCAGACTGGGGTAAGATATTGCTGTGTGTAATATCAACAAGAATTGAGCAAAGTTTGAAGCTGTTTCTCTGCAGATGGGGAAGAACAAAGGTAGCAGAGCAGATTGTTTCCTGCCCACAAGGTCTTTTATCTAATGCATTCTTAAAGGTGGAGAAAAACAAGGCTCAGGGAACCTTCTGACATGGATAGCGAGCACATCAGGGTCGGAGGAGACTCACAATTCTGTGCTTATCAAATGTCCCTCTGGTCCAACATGAAGAAACCTAGCGTAGCGTGAGTTTCTCTTAGCATGTGGTAGCCTTCCCCCGCAGATCAAAAGATTGTCTCCAAACCCGGACAGAGGGACGGAGGAACGCCTCGAGGCCACGCCACCCTCAAGCTGTTTGCCGGATGAGAATCAGGCTCTGTTTTCTCAACGGACCCTGCGACGCGATCATCCACGCTCCATGAATACCGCCATAGGGGATTATTTCTACTGAGAAAGGGAGGATTTCTGAGTGACGGTTTTTCACCGGCGGTTTACAAAAGAGACGGGAAAAAAGAGGAAGCCTAACGACTTTAAAGAGTTGAATCATGCAGTTGATATTCTGGGATTTCACCTGAGGGGTCCTCTGCCGTTGTGTTTTGCACTACTGACTCACAGTGTGTGTATGGCGCACTGCTAAGTTTAGACTTGTGTATGTTTTCTCCACAAACGAATCTAGTTGGTAATTGGCAGATACAAGGGGTGAAATATCGACTTTGTTTGTGTGTGTGCGAGTATATCCTGTGTGTGTGTGTGTGTGTGTGTGTTTGTTGTTGGCTGCCATCCTGGCTCCGTCTCAGTGTGCTACCGAGGAGACATAAGCCACTTCCATCTGCCTCGTGTTCCAACTTTCTTTGTGCTCCTAATAAAAGACAGGAAGTTGAATTTGAATCAAATTTTTCACCACCGCACCAATCTCTAATGAAAGGACAAGGAAGATAACTTTTTCTCAACTTCACTGACTGACATAAGTCCTGCTGGAACAGAACATGCAGAATAACTCACTGCCCAAACTACAGATGTGGGTCAGACATGAGATTTATTTTGTGTTTGATGTTTGGTTGCTGTTACATCTTAAGTGTTTGTGACACGATTACATCCGGACATTTTTGCTAAATTGATTGATGGACAACTTTTAACTATGAACATCTTATTGGAATATTAATTAAAGAACCAGGTAGCATGAGATTGGGTGGAAAACAAGAGTAAAGGAGGTGGTGTTTTGAAGAAAGTACAAACAAACAGGACTTTCACCAGGAAACCAGAGTTTGTAATCCCAAATGAAACCAAAAACATTGCAGAGATCAATTAATGTAACGTTATGTACAAATCGCAAGGCAAGTTAAAGGTTAAAGGCCATCTTTACCATTCTCTTGACCCTATTATTTGACGTGAAAACATGACACAAATTTGATAAACATTTGCATTAAATACACATGTAACTGACAGTTGTATATATACTGTATGTAATTAACCCACATGGACCCAGGCCCAGAGTGAAAGTCCGGAGGTGAAATTTTCCCCAGGTCACACCCTGCTGATTCAATTACACCGGCTCCCTGTGTCACGACGGCTTAACTTTAAAATGGTATTATTATTAACATTTAAAGCTCTCCATAATCTCCACCCTGCTTATCGAGACCTCCTTCAGCCCAACACGCCCCCCCCGCTCCCTGTGGTCTGCAGCAGCAGGACCTCCAGCCGCCAACTTCCACACAACGGGGTCTTCGCCCACGCTAAACCCAAACTTCGGAAATCACTTACCCCTCACATCCGAGGTCTGTTACACAACTCAAACCTGCTCTTAAAGGTCCCCTATTACACTGTTTTTCATCAATATGTTACAGGTCTCAGATATATCCAGAGCCTGTCTCTGATTGGCTGAAACACCAAACAGATCATTGCAGCATTACCCATAATCCCCTCTGTTTCAGCCCTGTTTCCAAAGTGCTGATTCTCTGTCTGTTACTTTAGATGAAAATAAGGAGCCCCTCCCCACGCCCCTCTGAGAGACATTTGGTTACAAAGAACTCAATGGTGCTCTAGGAGGAGATTCAGGTGATAAGGGGGGGGGGGGGGGGTTACCTTGGTTGCTGATTGGCTAATGGTTACACAAGACAAAACATCGTTATGACATCACAAAGTGGCCAAAATCTGATCAGCTCATTTTCAGACAGGTTTTTATAGAAATGGATCAAAAAGAGAGAGAATCTTTGTTCCTGAAACTTTCAGAGTCTCTTTCCACAGAGGGGACACATGTTGATGTAGAGGAGACATGAAGAAGAGGGGACACATGTTGATGTAGAAGAGACATGGAGAAGAGGGGACACATGTTGATGTAGAAGAGACATGAAGAAGAGGGGACACATGTTGATGTAGAAGAGACATGAAGAAGAGGGGACACATGTTGATGTAGAAGAGACATGAAGAAGAGGGGACACATGTTGATGTAGAAGAGACATGAAGAAGAGGGGACACATGTTGATGTAGAAGAGACATGAAGAAGAGGGGACACATGTTGATGTAGAAGAGACATGAAGAAGAGGGGACACATGTTGATGTAGAAGAGACATGAAGAAGAGGGGACACATGTTGATGTAGAAGAGACATGAAGAAGAGGGGACACATGTTGATGTAGAAGAGACATGAAGAAGAGGGGACACATGTTGATGTAGAAGAGACATGAAGAAGAGGGGACACATGTTGATGTAGAAGAGACATGGAGAAGAGGGGACACATGTTGATGTAGAAGAGACATGGAGAAGAGGGGACACATGTTGATGTAGAAGAGACATGGAGAAGAGGGGACACATGTTGATGTAGAAGAGACATGAAGAAGAGGGGACACATGTTGATGTAGAAGAGACATGGAGAAGAGGGGACACATGTTGATGTAGAAGAGACATGAAGAAGAGGGGACACATGTTGATGTAGAAGAGATATGAAGAAGAGGGGACACATGTTGATGTAGAAGAGACATGAAGAAGAGGGGACACATGTTGATGTAGAAGAGACATGAAGACGAGGGGACACATGTTGATGTAGAAGAGACATGAAGACGAGGGGACACATGTTGATGTAGAAGAGACATGGAGAAGTGGATTTTACATAATAGGTGACCTTTAAATACCAACCTTTAACACATGCTTTAAGACTTTTTACTGCATCAGCTGCATGTTGAGCTATGCATGTTGTTGATTGTCTGTTTTGATACAGTACTGTGAATAAAACGTGTTATTATTAGTGTTATTTGTGAAAGAAGAGCACTGATTTGCACACATTAAAGTCTCTTTTATGCCTTTTTGTGTCTGCAGGGACAAAGTGATGTCACATGAGGTAATTTGTGCTGGAGTTGAAGACAGCGAGTGAAAAAATAAATACATCTGTGAGTGTGAAGTTAAAAAGGAGTGAGCTTAACAGATCGTTGCTGCAAAAAAGCTTCACACATCCAATTATTGGGGTGAATTGTTGGTGGTCAAGTTGCATTGTGGGTAATGTAGGCTCCTGGATTTGACTAGCAAGAAAAAGGCATGACATTTAATTAAATATCTATGACTCTATGCAATGATTTTGACCCTTTTTCTTCACTTTTGTACAGTGCATGACATCCCCTTTTTCATCTCAGTTCCACCCACGTCAGACCAGAGATAAAAACAGAGCAAAAACTACAGAAATCTGGTGTGATAACTAACCAAAACTGTTTTGCAGAACAACCTTATTACTCATAATGACAAACAGGACCTTCAAGTGTTGGTGATTTACACGAGCTTCTGGTGAGAGAGACTTCCCCTCCGTCCACTTGCATTAAACCAATTTACCCACTTACTACTATAGGCTGCAGTTTCTCTCGAACAGCGTTTGATATTGTCAACATATAAAACAGTTGTGTGGTTATTTCCCTCTCGATGCACCGGAGGAACTGCACGGCTCAGCCATCAGATAAACAAGCAGAAAGAAATGGATAAGGTCAGGGTTTGAGTTAGAATCTGTCTAATTAATTAGAAAACGTGCAACTACTGAGCCTGAAAAACATGTTATTTTCTAAAAGATATCTGCATTTACACTCGGATAATATTTACTGTTCCACACATTGATATTCACCTTGAGCAATGGAAGGAGAAGACGAGTCAGAGATCAATCCTCTGTTGACCGGAGTGAAATGTATGCAGGAGACATGCAGTGTTTGGAGGCCTGAGACTTTCTCTTTTCCTCCTCTGTAAGAAGCCTCCTGCTGACGGCTCTCTCCACAAACACAGGTGGAAATATACCTTGTTCTTGTTTATGTCTTGACGTGGGCAGTCGGAGGTTGGAGGCACATCATTACCAACCTCTGAGGATTCAGGGTACCAAGGTGTGGAAAGAACAGAACCCCCTGCAGTTTGGCTGCACCCGAACACTTTTAATTGCAATGCTTTCACCTGCCTTTGTCACTCATATGTTGGTCTATTGATATGAAAGTGTATCAGTGGCTTTGTCTCAATCTGGAGAGTTATCTTAGTACACATCCATGCAGCAGACTGTGAACAAAGTGTACTTACTTGAGTGTTGCGTGAATATCGACAAGGTAGTGTTGTCTCAAATTGAAAACACAGCTTTTGTGCATTTTCACAAAATGTCCCCTCAAGTTTCTGCTACTTTTTCGTCTTCTTTTTAAAGGCCAATTGCAACCAGACAGAGCATTACCGCCAACATTTGACCTTTGTTTGTTGCCGAACAGAATATATTTAGCTTGTTTGCTCACTTGACAATGGTATTGATCATTATTCACTGTTATTTGGAGCAACATCAACCACTGTGGCTTCTTCAAATGCTAGTTCACAAGTTTGGTCGACCTTCCACTTCTGCTATGGTGAAAAGTGACCAGCGTTCCTCACTTTTTCATTGTTATGAAAACACAATCAAAATACACACAGTGCAGGTACGAAAGTCTGCCATTTGAGACTCAGCTAACTTGTAAATACATGTAAAAGTCACAGGAAATCCTTGACTTTGTGGGGAACACTCTTCATTTGACAAGAGACAACATTTTGCTTAAAGGTCCATGTATTATTGTTTGTAGTGATCAAAGAGAAAAGTCATTTTGGTTAAAGTAGGACTTCTCTAAATCCTAATGAGGCACTGACTGTCACAGATTTGACTTAGTAATAGTATGTCAGGGAGGAAGTGGGGCAGTGATCACTAAAAGAAACCTATTAGATAAATACAAATTGCTGATACAACCCTTTTATCCACTGGGAGTATTGGGAGTGAAAGCATTTATTGAATTTAACACCAAGCAGCCAAAATAGGGTTTAAGGCTGCGAGGGGCATTTATAGCTGTGATAAATATCATCCAGTGATTGACGGCTACAGTTTTGGCGCTTATAGAGGATTTTAAAAATAGAAATACTTGGCTGACTCTTGTTTTGGCGTGGTTTCATCTGGCAAATATGGTGCATACTGAAGAGAGACAAGACTGAAATATGGCCCTTTACATCTTTTGGAAATGTTGCAAACAGTTTCTTATTCGGTCCAAATGGCACAGAATTTGGCCGGCATGTTCGAAATACTTTCCAAGACACTATCGTCATGTTTGGTGCTGATTTGCCGAAATGAGCTCATTTTAAAAACAACACTCGAGACCTAAATATGCCTGAGGTGTTTGTCCTCTTTCTGCAGCTTGACTGAATACTTTCACCTGCAATAAAGATACTTTAATTTAAGTTGCACATGTTTATCTCCCACTTGTTTTAACCAGTGGCGGTTCTAGAACATTTTACATGGGGGGGCAAAGGGGGGGCAAGAGGTCATGCCAGGGTGGCATGGGAGGGCGGACAGTACGTGGTATTTTATACTGTATATAACCTATTTATTGTTAATTCATGCCCTAACACAAGTGTTCTTAATGCACAAGAGAAACAAGGTGTTCAGACAAACAATCGGGTGCCCTTTGAGTCCCCCAAGCTTACTTCAATAATTTTAAATGAAAGGAAACTACAACATTTATTTTAAAGCAATGAATTAATGGAACAGGTTGTTTTGCATTAGAATGTAAAACTAAATATATATATTTTGTTTTAAAAAATTGGTTGTCTTAGTATTAGACAGACATAATGTCCTCACTAAGCATTATTACATGTTAATTTAATATTAAACAAATCAAAATGGCCAATTATCCCAAAATGTTGCTGCTAATATAATCATATGCTTGTCAACTTTAACTGATCAAAAAGAAATTCTGAAAAAATACTTGAATTATCTTTGAAATTGCAATACTGACACACGTCCCTCAGTTTGTTTCAACCCCGTCACGCCAAACCATTTACCCTCCTATTAAAATAATGGATCAGTCCATGTGTGATCTGCATTGAGGGAATTACATCACAAAAGTGTCAGTTTCTTCTCTTACCTATATTTCAGTTTTTGTATTTTCAGATTAAGATTGACAAACTCAACATTTCAACTCTGTTATATGAATTAATAATAGTAAATAATTGTTTATTACAAAATACACAATAGTTTTGCAAAATATTACAATTTTGTAATGTCCTTGACTTCCATGTGGTGCCATATCTTAGCTAAACAAGGTATCATGGCTACTTTTTGTCAAAAACTTCAACCATGTTACTTTTTTTCAAGGAAATTCCTAGTAATTATTTATATTTTGAGCCTGAGGTGGGAACATGTAAGTAGTCCACTACCAGATGTTATGACCAAACATTTTGGTTTAATTTTTCAAAGATATAAAGACCCAAAAGGCACCCGATTCAGAGAATACTCTAATTCTGCATACTGTAAGTACTTAATTATAATTAAGTACACAAATGACATGACCCATCTCTTCAGAGAGCTAAAGGTGACCTGTGCAGCAACACATTTCAATCAATAATTGTCAATACTAAGAGCTGCTAGATTGTGCTGCTGTAATGGAATATGTAAGGAGAATAAGAACATACCATGTGGTCCAGCTGGAGTCTCCTCTGCCTCCTGATCCCTGCCTCTGTCCCTCTTTCTGATACTTCATCTTTATTCCTCACATATATTTCTTCTTCTTCACTAATGTCTTCATCTCCTCCTCTTCCTCCTGCTCTGACCCTCCTGATCTCTTCATCTCCTCCTCTTCCTCCTGCTCTGACCCTCCTGGTCTCTTCATCTCCTCCTCTTCCTCCTGCTCTGACCCTCCTGGTCTCTTCATCTCTCTTTTCTTTTTCCTCTTTCTGTTCGTCCTGATCACTTCTCATATGTCTTTTTGTTGTTGTTGAATCACTCCTATACTCTGGCCTGCAAGAGTCTACTTGTGAAAAGCACTGGTACAAATGCTTGTATAACTTTACACGTTAGGGCCATGTAGCTAATATGTAGCATATCATAAATATAACATCAGAAAGTATTTATCAAACGCACACAGGCTCTGTGTTTAGATCCAGTTTTTACGGTAATGGAAGTATCCTGGTTTCATTGATCTGGCCTCATTGCTGTGATGTGTAGTTTACGTGGATTTAACAGTAGGCTACCACGTAGTTTAGCAAAGTGATCGATCTCCCAGCTAACGCTGTCTGCGTAGTATTTTGTAACGTAACGCCCCAAACAGCGCCCATCTGTTAAACGCTATCGATTCAAACGGCAGCGTTTTATTAATATTTAGTTTCATGCTCTCGTCCTTAGTAAAAAGAAAACTAGTGGAAGGGGAAATGCTCCCAGGGGAAGCTGATCCATAGGTGCTGGGACAGCAGATACAGGGCAGGGCCGTAGCTGCGTTTTTAACGGGCCTAAAATGATATTTAAAATGATTCACTTTTAACTAATGTAATGCTTGTTTCGTTGCTTGAGAAGCTTGTGGAAATAGTGTAGGTTTGTTTTAGTACAGTTTTAGGGAAACAAATGTTAGGGGGGCAGCTGGGGGGTCAAGGCTCTACAGTGGGGGGCGGATCTACGGGGGGGCAGCTGCCCCCCGTAGATCCGCCCCTGGTTTTAACACTTCTCAACATATTCCTGCACATTCAGTGTTTTGGTTCACTTCCTGCTTTACTGCACTCTCAACTCTGATGAAAACAGACTGAATGTTGGCTTTTGAAATCACCCATAGAGACAGGAAGTTGGATTGGATTTCAACAGAACATCAGCGGTTTTCAGTTTTCAGGTAATCATATTTTTTCCGTCAATGCAAGCATGTTTTCTGAGAAGTCTTGAAACACATGCTGTGTGCTGATGCCAGTGTTGAGTAAAATCCAGAAAGCAAAGGGGAACCGAATATAAAATATGCTCCAAAAGTGGCCAAAATGTGCGTCCAACCAGGGTCTGCGTCATGGGGGGTCAATCGCGGGCCATGCCCCCCCAAATGAGTCACTGTGTCTCCCCAACGCAGGGTGGGCAAGCCTTGCCACTTTTTTTTTTTTTTTTTTTAATCATATCAGTGAAAATGTTTCCACTAAAGGTTTTTTGTGTGAAATACATCAGAAATAAAGAATACAAATATAAAACACAGCCTGAGCTGTGCTCACTGCTGCTCTCTGATTGGTGTGTTGCTTGACCAATGACCCCCGACCTTTGTTTTGTTATCATTACGTGGCTGTGTGTTTAGATGAAAGCCGGTGGCAATCTGTTCATCTGTTACACTGATTATACAGTAAAGCCATCGAAAATAATATGATATACAGTCAGTGTTGGGCAAGTTACTTCCAAAATGTAATATATTACATATTACTTATTACTGTCTTTTGAAAGTAATAAGTTACATTACAATATTACTGTCTCTGAAATGTAATGAGTTACACTACTTTTTAGTTACTTTCACCAAAATAACCGCAAAAGAATGGCTAGGTATTTTAAATGCTAACATGTAGTTTAGTGCAGCTCATTATACATCCAGTGAAGGGCAATGTGGTAGCATAACAACTGTGTAGGCCCTTAAGGCTACTAACAACTTGTATTACACGGCTTAGTTGAATACTGGATTCTGATTGTAAATTCTTAACATGTGACACGTTGTTAATCCAGCAGTACAGGCCACTGTCAAGGACTATAATGAAGGTTGCTAAGGAGGATCCAGAAAGAGAAAGGAAAAGAGGTTAAAAGATGGAGCGCTGGACGTCAGATAAATCACCAGGAGAAGGCAGAGAGGAAGTAAACACTAACAGGACACGGAATGGGCTCTGTAGTGTGTTTAGTATATGGCCATGTGCAAGCCCGGCTCCAGAACAAAATGACTCAGGGTGCCTCTGAGATTACAGGGGGCGCAGCAGTAGCAGGTTTAAATGAGCAATAGTGGCCGGCAACAGCAATGAAAAATAGCATTGATGGTCCCCAATGAACAGATGATGGCATTTGTTATGTTTTGAAACCAAGCAAGTGAGAACATTTCAAGCTAAAAGTGCAATCCTGAAATATTTCATATAGTCCAAAGTGGACTATGGCAAAGAAAAGCACAAAAGCTTCAAAGCTGTTCTGATAAAACAAATGAGAACATATTGTAAATCAAGGCACATATTATTTGAACCAGCTCATGGTTTGAAATGGCAAACATTGAAAACAAAAGTATTATTAAAACCATGTACTAAGTCATCACCTTGGTCCCATCATATACTCTGGGAAGAGAATATTTACTGTGCTTGAAAACTGGATCACATCATCATGTGAGGTTGACTTTGTGACCTGGAGAACATTTCAGCTGCAACATTAGCTCGTTGATAAGCTTGGGATATGAGATCTTTGTGTAGCCATTCGTGGTGAAGGCATCTGTGCTACATGCATTATGTGTGACCCAACATTTCTACAGGCATGGCAGAATATGGCCACATTTTTACATGAATATTCCCTTGTCTATTTTTATACCACGACCTGCAAAATGACCGCCTAACCCCACTGTACATGCGGGTACTTGTTTAGATATCTGGGCGCTGGGCATGCTTGGTTTTGCCGTGGTATCCTGGCACCTGCGGGCCGCAGAGGGGCGGCGTAGTTTCGGGCAACGAAGACTGCTGCTCCGGGGGCGAGGGCGGCGAGTCAGGCGGGAGTAACCTAGTGTCCACAACGGAGGGTCACGTGATGTCCCCATCTGACCCGTTGCTACTGTCTGCAGTAGATGCAGTGTTGCTGGCGTTTAGTGATGGTTACTTTAACCATTTTCGTATAAATGATTATCCACAGAGGTGTGTCGCTGTGGAAGCACTTTGGAAATGATGCACGCGCAGCGGAGCAGGTCACGTGCAACTGACACAATTTGTTGTTTGTATTTTTCGCTCCGTTCTCTTTTTTGAATAGAGGGTGCATAACATTCAACTGCCCCGAAGATCCCGACGTGAAGCCTGAAGGGTAAACACACCAGGTTTACTAATCTACCCGCACAATTTGTCTCTGGTGTCGGAATGTCTCGCTATGTTAGTACATTCAACAAAACACCATTTCATTTCGGGTTAAAATGTGTTGTAACTGCGTTACTGAGAATTGTAACGGGTAATATATTACCCACATTTCATTAGTAATGCGTTGTACATTACTTCGTTACAGCAAAAATTAATATATTACTGTAACTCTGTTACTTATGTAACGCGTTACACCCAACACTGTATACAGTACAGTACAAGTAGCCTACTTCTGGGTCTCTGTGTTTCATTCAAGCTCGGCTTTGAGAGGAACGGAAGATTAGAAATAGGTCTATAATTGGCTAAAACCTCTGGATCGAGGTTGTGCTTTTTAAGAAGCGGTTTTATCACTGCTACTTTGAATGATTGTGGAACATAGCCTGATAATAAAGACATATTCATAATATTTAATAAAGAAGTGCTAATTAATGGAAAAACTTCCTTCAACAGCTTAGTTGGAATTGGGTCGAACATACACGTTGATGGTTTAGAAGAGAGAATCATTGAATTTAATTGTTCAAGGTAAATGGCTGAAAAGCATTCTAGTTTACTATCTAGTGTAATATTAGAACTTACGTTTCCGGGAGCTGTTGATAACACTATACTGGTCAAAGGCAAGAGGTCATTAATTTTGTTTCTAAGAGTAACAATTTTATCGTTAAAAAAGCACATAAAATCATTACTACTGAGTGCTATGGGAATAGAAGGCTCAATCGAGCTGTGGCTCTCTGTCAGCCTGGCTACAGTGCTGAAAAGAAATCTTGCATTATTCTTATTCTCATCTATTAATGAAGAGTAGTAGGCTGCTCTCGCTTTACGCAGTGCTTTCTTATATTCATTGAGAGTAATATGCCAAATTAAACGAGATTCTTCAAGTTTAGTGGAACGCCATATCCTTTCAAGTTGTCTCGACTTTTGCTTTATTTTGCGGGTTTCGGCATTATGCCATGGAGCTAATCTATGTTGTTTTATTTTCTTCTTTTTCAAAGGAGCAACAGAGTCTAATTTTATTCGCAGCGCATCTGTAGCACTATCAACAACATGATCAATTTGGAGTGGTGTACATTTTGTATAAGTTTCCTCCCCTACATGCAGACATGCTATCGAGTTAAGTATTGGTGGAATCTCTTCCTTAAATTTGGCTATAGCACTAACAGATAGGTTTCTGCTGCAGGAGCTTTTGACTAATGCTTTGTAGTCTAGTAACAGTACTTCAAAAGTTACTAAGAAATGGTCGGATAAAGCAGGATTATGCGGTTCGACTAATAGTTGCTCAATTTCAATACCATAAGTCAGAACAAGGTCGAGAGTGTGATTATAGCAGTGGGTTGGTTTATTTACACTCTGACAGAAACCAACAGAATCTAATATAGAGTTAAATGCAACAGTAAGGCTATTTTTATCATCGTCAACATGAATATTAAAGTCACCTACGATAATTACTTTATCTGTTTTAAGAACCAAAGTTGATAAAAACTCGGAGAATTCTGATAAGAATTCTGAATAAGGACCTGGTGCACGGTACACTGTAACAAATAAGATTGGCTGCAAAGTTTTCCAGGTCGGATGCGTAAGACTAAAAACGAGACTTTCAAAGGAGGTATAATTTAATTTTGGTTTAGTATTGATAAGTAAACTTGAGTCAAAGATTGCTGCAACTCCACCTCCTCGGCCCACGCCTCGGGCAATATGAGTATTGATATGGCTGGGTGGAGTGGCCTCATTTATGCTGACATATTCTTCATGTCTCAACCAAGTTTCAGTGAGACAGCATATATCAATATTATAATCTGATATTAAATCATTTACCAATATTGCTTTAGATGCTAGAGATCTTATGTTTAAGAGACCACATTTAATATTCCTGTTTTGTTGCACTGTAGTAGTTGTTACATTTACTTTTATTAGGTTATTATGTATGACACCTCTATTAGGTTTTACCTTAAATTGTCCTTGGGCAGACACACACACCTCTAATATTGGGTATTTTATTGGGTTCGGGATTCCTATGGATGACTGCCTAGGAGAGAGCGCAGAGAAGCCTGTAAGACTGCGACTCCGCCTCCTGGTCTCAACTCCAGTTTGTCATGGATTAAGTCCACAAAGCCCTGAAATGTTTGCCGAAATGAGATCTGCACCTTCCAAAGTAGGATGAATGCCGTCTCTCTTAATCAGACCAGGTTTTCCCCAGAAGGCTGTCCAATTATTTACGAAGCCCACATTGTTTGCTGGGCACCACCAAGACAACCAGCGCTGAAATGATGACATGCGGCTATACATGTCATCATTGATCAGATTGGGGAGGGGACCAGAGAAGATTACGGTGTCCGACATTGTTTTAGCATAACTAAGTTTGGTGCATTCTGATTGGCGTAAACGAACATCATTACCACCGACGTGAATAACAATCCTACTGTATTTACGTTTATTTTTAGCCAGCAGTTTAAGATGCGCCTCAACGTCGCCCGCTCTGGCCCCTGGAATGCATGTGACTGTGGAGGCTTTGGTCTCTAAATTCACGTATCTCATAATAGAGCTACCAATAACCAGAGTTGGCTTCTCAGCGGGTGTCTCGCTGAGTGGGGAATATCTGTTAGATACGTGAACGGGTTGGTGGGGACCTGCAGGTTTCGCGTTATGCCCCTTCTGAACAGTCACCCAGTCTCCCTGCTGCTCGGGAGTTGCCGGGGGACGGCTAATAGGAGCTATCTTTTTCCGGTCCGCACCGGCTAACATGGGCTTTACTGTAGCTGAGTTACTTTCTAAGATGCGGAGCCGGGCTTCTATGGCTATGATTCCCGCCTCCAACCTAACAACTATACTACATTTAACACATGTATCGGTACCAGTAAAGGAGGTAGGGAAGTAACCAAACATGAGACAGTTAGAGCAGGGAATAGCACCCGAGGGTGGGGAAAGAGCCATGGCTAGCTATCAAGCTAAAGTAGCTACCGTTAGCAAACCCGAAAAGAGTGTAGGCAACTGTGGAGTTACAGTCGCTCAGAGAAGGAGAGTTGTGAGTGCTTAAGCTGTAGTAACGTGTGATTACAACGTCAGGCAGTTGCCGTGATCAAGAGTTTTAAAACGATCGGTTAAGTTAAGATAATAAGCTATCAGCAACAGAACAGGCACACGGGATACAATGACAACAACAACCGGAAGTTACAACATGCTTACCGCAATAGTGGTCCAATATTTGGTCAATTTAAACGGTAAGTAACGTTATTATGTCAGGTGCGCGTGACTTGTGCCGCTGCGCGTTCGTCATCTGCAAGGTGCTTACACAGCAGTCAATGATGGAACTCAGAAAATGGTTAAAACAACCAGCCCTTATCGCCAGCAGTAACACTGCATCTACTGCAGGTAATAACAGTTCAGATCATGGGGACATTACGTTACCCGCGGCCACTGTCGTGGACACTAACGTCCTCCCACCGGACACGCTGGCTTTGCCCGCCTCGCCCACGGAGGCGGAGCAGCCGTCTTCGTTGCCCCAAACACCGCCACCCCTCGGCGGCCCGCATGTGCCAGAGGACCTCGGCAAAACAGAGCCTGCCCAGGTATATTTTAAAAAGTACCCAACTCGCCTGTACGATGGGGTACGGCGCTTATTTTGCAGCTCATGGTTTCAAAACAGAGATTGGCTGGAATACTCTTGTAAAAAAGATGCCATCTTCTGCTATGCATGTAGACATTTCGGTCTTAAAAGGGGAGTGATTTGTAAAATATCCATAAAGAAAAAATAAATCTGTTTTCAGTTCTGTTTCATATGGTGTTGAGAGATGTATCCATAGATCTCTTCATTTTGCTCTCAAAGTGCCCCAGATTGATGCATTTAACTTCAATATTTAAAAAAAATCTTCCCGGGGGAGCATGCCCCCGGACCCCCCTAGAGGAGGTGAGGACCCCCCTAGAGGGTGTTAGGTCCACTCCCCACTTGTAAAAAATAGCACTTTACCCGTGCACCCTCTCTAATCTCAGATGCACCCTGAGTCATTTTGTTCTGGAACCGGGCCACTCCACCTCCACCTAAGCAACAGCGGCTGGATTTTAACCAAGGGACTGCTAGCCAGGGAAAAGTCGATAAAGCCATTGCACGGTATGTTGTAGAACACATGCAGGCTGTTGCTACAGTGGAGTCACCAGCTTTCAGGGAGCTAGTTAGCATGATACCATGTCCGGGCAGCACACGGCATATGGGACGGAAAACTTTTTCCAACTACCTGGAGAAAGAATATACAAAAATGGAAAGCCAGCTAATATCGATGCAATCCAGATTGCATATAATGCATGTCAAGTTGATCAACAGATTGTATTATTCTCCAATGCAATAACAGTACTGAAATTAAGGCTATAAGGGCATTAATGGGAGCCCTTTTTTTAAGTAACTAAAACGTTACTTTTCACAGTAACGCATTACTTTTTGGTGTAAGTAATCAGTAAAGTAACTGAGTTACTTTTGAAATGAAGTAACTAGAAATGGTAACTAGTTACTGGTTTTCAGTAACTAGCACAACACTGGCAGCAACACACAGTTAACTCAATTATACAAACATGGGTTAATGATTAGAGGAAACTGAGTTATTTAGTTTGTTAAAGTTTCAGCTATTCTGTTTACAGTTCTGTCATCAGATTATTTAATACGATTTGTTAAAACACTGTTGTTTCTTTTGATGTGAAATATTATTTATTTAATTTAAATAAAAAGCAATGTTAGTTTTGTTCACAATTTGTTTAGTTAATTTAATAATATATGTATTTTTGAATCAAGTATTCATCTTTATTGTCTTCATTGCTAGTTTCCACATGCCTAAAACAACCTCAAGCTAAATCTAAAAGTTGATGGCTAAATAAGAGCGTTTGAGAAATTGTGCAAGGCGTACAGTAATAGTCCGAATAGTCGATTAATCGTTTCATTAATCGATAGATTAATCGATTATCAAAGAGTCGTTTGTTGCAGCCCTATTGTAGTTATCCCATGTATAAATAAAATGTGTTATTCAGCAACCCTTGCAATTTGGGATTTTATTTTTGGTTGGTAGACCTCGGTGAGCTGGTCATTTCAAAAGTAGCTCACCAGCCAAAGAAGTGTGGGCACCCCTGATCTAAAGAGACCATGAATGTGCACATGTATGTTATCAGTGTGTTATAACTTATGGAGCATAAGATCTTGTAACATCCAAAGGTATTTCAATCAGGAGAGACGTGATGTATGAAATACATGTTTATTACCGGGACACATAATATGAAGAAATAGTGATTGACAGATAATAACAAGTGAATGAAATGATGTTTGGCGATTAGGCCCCGGTTTGCGGGGGAAAACCGCTCCGATGAACCCCCCGGGGTCTAGACACTGGTGGTGGTGATAAGTGGTTCGGTCTGTCTGAAGGGAGAAGGTTTTAGCTTGGCCCTGTATTAGGAGACAGGAGGCGAAGGGGTGGAGGAGGGTTGCGCGTTGACACCTGAAATGACAGCTGACAGAGAGGGAAGAGCAGATTTAAAGGGGTTAGCGGGTGCGATGATAGGCTTGTGAGCGATGGTGGGAAATGATTGGCTAGCTGGGGAGTAACGCCCCCGATCACTTATTGAGAGAGGAGAGAGTATTGAAATGACGTGTCACAGCCAGAGGATATTGGTCTTCCTGATTGAACTTGCGCTGAGCTTCATTAAACTTACCTCTGTCTGTTCTCTCTCCCAGGGTGTTCGGGCAAAAGAGTTCCCCCGGGCCCGCACACCTCTAAACGGCAAGTGGTAGTCTCCAGGGGGGAGTTCGACAATTTTGCACATAGATATATTAATTTAATGTATATTGTCATAGCTATATTCATGTGTATATTATTGGTAAATTGGTGGGGAAATATTTAGTAAATGTGTATATAGTTGTAGTAAAGCGTTTGCTTAGATAAAGATAATGGTATGTGCCAGCCAATGAAGATCTGAGGCCTCCTATAAAAGGCAGTCAGTGTTGTTGAGAAGGGTGTTGTGTACTGTGTGGGTGATGGAGGACAGCCATGTGGTCACAGTGGACGGACAAATAAAACTGTGGAAAAACATCAACCTGCCTGTTTCTCCTATTTTTCCTCCATGGCCGCTCGGGCATTCTAACAAATGCTGTGTAAACTAAAAAGAAGTGTATAAAACCTGTGAGATTCTGTTCATCTTTAGACAGAAACATGTACTCTTGGTGGACTTGACGCAAATATTCTGGCTCTTATGCTGTTGTACAACAATATAATAATTCCTTCAATCAGCAGTGTGTCTGTGTTTCTATTTGGTTTTCTATTTGGTTAAGTCTTGAGTGTCTAAGGTTTGGATCTATGACAATGTCAATAATAGAACAATACAGAGATACAGAGAAAGATTACGTGATGCCTGACACATTGCTGTATGAACACTTTTCAATTTTCCCGGGTGTCGTTATGACAGAAAAGGCCAGAAAGACTTTAGAGCAGCGGTTCCCAACCTTTTTCATCTCAGGGCCCACTTATGAATCAAAAACAAAGTTGTGGCCCACATTCAACCATAAACAATACGGAGGCTAAATAAAGTTCTGATTGGTCGAGTCAGAACATGTGACACGTTGTTAATCCAGTAGAACAGACCGCTGTCAAGGACTGTAATGACGGTTGCTAAGGTGGATCGAGAAAGAGAAAGGAAAGGAGGTTCAAATGAAAATGAAAATGTTTCCACACAAATCATAATGTTTTCAAATTATTTGGCGACAAATATTGAGTTTACATTTACACCCTTTAATATTTTATTTGGGCTTTTAGCTGAAGACCGCACATAGTTAATAAATACAACTATTATTCTGGCTAAAATACATATTTTTAAAAGTCAATCAAGAAGTAAGGAGTAATTTAAGGTGTTTGAAGAGTAGATAAAAAATACGGTTTCTTTTGGAAACAATTATTGCCACAAAAAAGTGGCTCAACACGCCATGACATGGGAAATAATGAGCTCTAACGAAGAGTGGGATTAACGGAACAATCAATATGCTTGCCATGTTGTGTTTTTGGTTGTCAACCTATTTTTGTTTGTGAAATGTTGAAGTGATCCTACTGACTGTATCTTTATTTCTTCTGTGTTTGTCTGAGATGGGAATATCATCTCCTATATGTTATTGTTATGTCCATGTTTGTGTCTTTTGCCTGTACAAAATAATAATAACATATAAAATAATAATTTGTATTATTTGGCGGCCCACTTGCAATGCATTGACGGGCCACTAGAGGGCCACGGCCCACAGGTTGGGAACCGCTGCTTTAGAGGAGTGACCTGTTTCAGTGCTAATGACTGAGTCTCTAATGAGCACATGACTGACTTGACTGATTGACATGTTGGAGGAATAGTGCCTTTAAGCTTTGGATGTTCAAGCATGCAGGTGCTTCTGCTCGTTGGGGAGACCTTGGACATTTCATGTGAGGTAAAAATATAGGAAACACGGGTTCAGGTGCACTAAAATACAGTCGATATTGCTTCACAGTGCACTCAGAAAACACAAGCTCTATGAGTTGTAATTACAGCAATACTGAAATTAAATTGAAGGCAAATAATCCCCGCATGGTTCATATAAAATAATTAAGGAAACAAAACAAAGACGTTTTACTTTTCACTTCAACATGGTTAATGCTGTTATGGGGGAGGGAGTCGCTTTATCACAGATCCCTCAACACCACAGGGACTATTTCCATGTTTTAATCAGGTGCTAAGTGGCTCCACAGTGAGGCTGTACCTGGAAAGAGCGAGGCCGCCGCGGTCTAATGAGGAATCACATTTATCTCTGCCTGGCTGCGAGTGTGAATATCAAAACCTGCACTCAAAGAATCTCTCCTCGTCTTCTTCATCTTCTCCTCATCACCTCTTCCCTCCATTCAGCCTGGAGCTTCTCATTTCTGATGGAGGTACAGTGAGAAGACATTCAGGAGCCTGCTGCATGTTTGAACTGATAAGTGTGTGTGTGTGTGTGTGTGTGTGTGTGTGTGTGTGTGTGTGTGTGTGTGTGTGTGTGTGTGTGTGTGTGTGTGTGTGTGTGTGTGTGCATGTGTGTGCGTGTGTGTGTGCAAGTGTAACCTTTTGCGTGTTTGTAGCGTGGTTTTCGCACAGTTAAGGCCGTTCTACACTCCTGTTTTTGCACACACACGCCTAACAGGATTGTGTGTGTGTGTGTGTGTGTGTGTGTGTGTGTGTGTGTGTGTGTGTGTGTGTGTGTGTGTGTGTGTGCGTGTGTGTAACAGCTTCGGCACTCATCATGTAAATGTCCTGATTAGCTACAACATGTTTGCGGTTGTTTTGACAGTCTGAAAATGAGAGCAGCAACTAAACGATTATTCTGCGCTTGTGTTGGAGAAATGAAATTAGATTTGAGAAAAAGGGTTTCCCCCCCTCTTCCCCTTCGCTAGTACAGTATATCTAGCATCTTCCATTAATCATCATTAATCAGGCGTCTCAACACAGCCCATTTAAATCTGTGTTTGTGTCCACAGTGAGATTATGAACTGGGGAGTTAAATCAGTTTGGTGCGATAAAGCAAATGCAATTTAAGTTAGCAGCATAATGTCAATTAAGTGATGGCCTTTGGAAAGAAGCTATTTGAATGTTGTGGTGTCTTTGTTCAATGCATTTAAAGACTATGGATGGTTTATCGATACATCATTGACAGGAAATGATAATGCGTTTGTTAAAACTGAATAAAATATGCAACATACACATGTAATCTAACTAACAACACCACTGGGTATTTGTGAATATTACCATTTTGGTCACGACATTGTGATGCTTTCTCACAGTGATATCTCCATTTGTACACGTGTTGCTGCAGATAATCGTGCAGACTCTGTCTGACCTTTGCTAAACAGATTCATGTTCAGTAATGATGATGTCGACACAATAACCTCTGCTGAAATCTCACCAGATGGCCGGCCAAGATGCCCTTTCAGATCCTCTCTGTACGCTCAGGGGTGTGTGTGTGTGTGTGTGTGTGTGTGTGTGTGTGTGTGTGTGTGTGTGTGTGTGTGTGTGTGTGTGTGTGTGTGTGTGTGTGTGTGTGTGTGTGTGTGTGTGTGCATATGTTCAACATGTAACTGGATCATCTTAATCTAGAGTGGGATAATGCAATGCCGTGTCACCTCACAATTTAAAAGATTACGAATAAGAATGATACTCTAATAAATATAGCTAGGCTAGCAGTTACCATTCGTTTCAAGTCTTTATGCTAAGCTAAGCTAACCGTCTGCTGCAAGTTAGTGTGAACTATTATTTTTAAGGTTTATTCAGGCACACATGAAGAAATTCAAATAATATCACTGCCTTGTTTGCCAATGTCTCAAAAGTAATGACCTTTTATTGTCTTATTTGTATGTCCTAGTGTATGTATTTGAGTTGTATAAATTGAAAACAACTACTATAATCCAACCCAAACTTCACATCTTCCTAGTTTATGATTTTCCTTTTGTTTTTTTTATTTTTGATGTAATGATCCATTATGCCTCCTTCGCGTCGAAAGGAGCCAGTTGAGGTGGTTCGGGCACCTAGTTAGGATGCCACCTGGGCGCCTCCCTCGGGAGGTGTTCCAGGCACGTCCAGCTGGGAAGAGACCAAGGGGTAGACCTAGGACCAGGTGGAGGGATTATATCTCTTCGCTGGCCTGGGAGCGCCTTGGGATCCCCCAGTCAGAGCTGGTTGATGAGGGGAAAGGAACGTTTGGGGCTCTCTGCTGGAACTGCTACCCCCGCGACCCGACCACGGATAAGCGGAAGAAGATGGATGGATGGATGGATCCATTATGCAGTATAATTAATAATAACAGAGAAAGAGGAACGTAGAAATCCTATATTTCTCTAGGATTAAAAAGGAAACATTGAGTGAGCAGGTGAGGGCCGTGTGCAGAGCTCGTTGGGTTTTAACTTGTCAGAGTTACCCCCCCCCCCCACCCCGAGGGAAAGCAGGCTGACGGCATTTTCTCTGCAATTTGTTACAGAAGTGAGTTTACGTTTTGATTTAATAAGGCCCAGAGGCATGGCCCCGAACAAGAATCAATCATCAGGAGCACACGAGGCTCAACTGGACTGTTGACTGTATCAGAGATGCAAGGACCCACGGACGCACGCACTCACGCACGCACGCACGCACGCACGCACGCACGCACGCACACACGCACGCACGCACACACGCACACTAGGGCTGCTCAATTAATCGTATTTTAATCGCGATTACGATTATGGCTTGCAACGATTACGAAAACAACGTAATCGAAATAAAACGATTATTTTTGTATTATTATTACTTTTTTTCAGGGTAATCAACTGTTAAAAACTTACTGTTCAAATGTTTTTTCTCCAATAAATGGATGTTTTCAAAGTCAATGAATAATCGCAATTAAAATTATTGACCCAAATAATCGAGATTATGATTTTTGCCATAATCGAGCAGCCCTAACGCACTCACACACACACACACACACACACACACACACACACACACACACACACACACACACACACACACACACACACACACACACACACACACACACACACACACACACACACACACACACACACACACACACACACACTCACACACACTCGAGTCGTAGCTAACGTGTGGTGCATTTGTTCCAGTCCATATCCGTCTGATTGTTAGAGGCACATGAAGGAAGCCGTTCCACTTTAATAAAAGATGGCCTTCTTGCGAGTTGAATGAATGCAAATGTATTTAAACCAGTGAATCACATGCAGCCTGCAGACACATAGCCTGCAGGGCCACATACTTCTCGTGTTCCACTTCTCATTACCGTCTGATACCTGGCTCCCCCGAGCTTCTGATGGAGCATTCATAATTGATTCTGATTTGACTCCCTCATTACCAATAAGTGACTGTATTGGTGTGTGCACATGCAGAGGGCGAGTCTCACTCACCTCATCATGTCTCTGTCCTTCTGAGGGTCACTTTCTTTTCTATCTTTACCCCTGTCTCTCTCTTTGTTGCACACTCACACAGGTACTTGCCTTTGTGCATCTGAAAAAACAAAACAGTGCCAGGTCTGTTTTGCAGACGGAGGCTAAATGGTAATGATATCAAAACTGCCACGGTGACATTTGCAGAAGTATTACACTCTTCTATTAAAGAAAAATACAAATAAACAGCCTGAAAAGGGGACTGTTGGTAGAATCAAAATGTGTTTCTTTGTTTGAGGGTGTGATGATTAAGATACAACACCTTCTTAGGAGCGAGTCCCTCTTGAGAACGGATGGTTATCGTTCCTTTAGCGGGTGAAGGGGCCAGGGACTGGTGAAAACACTCTCCCTGCGTGATGAGATAACAAGCTCAGTGTCCCTGACCTCGTCTAATGGCACCTCCGTCATATTTACCAAATGGAGCAATCACCAGTGGCTCAGAGATGGATACACAAAGCCATCAGATCTGCAAGGGTGTGTCAGCTTATCCGAATACAACCGGGGCAAACAAGAAGGATTTCATCACCGCCTCTCTTTCGTCAGGGCAAGGGCACCATCAGCGCTTTGTTCAGATTTCATCACACGCGATCGAGAGAATGAATGTTTAAATAACACCTTTGTCTCTTTCCTCCTCCTCCCCTTCCTCGCTTTTGTTATATGCATGAATGTGAATGAAGTCTTTTTCATCTCCATCTGTACAGGAGGGGGGGGGGGGGGTGGAGGCATCAGAATTCAGCAGGAATGCAGGGCTGCCTCCAAGGAGAGCTGGTGTCAGCGATGGAAATGCAGTGCAGGACTCAGCAGGGATAAATACCAAATAAACGCGTTGAAAACGGGGCATTAATCGCCGGCTTTGTGAGACGTTTGTCTTTATGACAAAAGAGGGAGACATTCGTCAGTCTGTTCCACAGATGGCCCCAAGGAGCCCTTGATGGATCACCTCCACCTTGCTTTAACTGGTCGTAGACCCCCCCCCCATCACGCAGCTCAACCTGCAGCCTCCTGGCTCCTGGAATACAATTTAGAAAAAGGGAAAACACACCTTCATCCCGTCCACCTCTGCTAGCGTTTAGTTTATTTGTTTATAGTAGTCCCCAACAGTAAATGGCGCAGCTTTAGCCAACATTGCTAATTTCCAGCTGTTGTCCAGAAAAAAGGACGAAAGACAAGTAGATAGAGGCGAAAGGATAAAAGAGAACAATACAATGCAAACACACGTTACTTTTTGATGCGTGTTAATAAGGCAAAGTTTGCGTAACAATTTGACAAATACCTTTTTGTTCTTCCAAATAAGTTTGGCTAACAGTAACAGACTAAGACGTCACCAGAAAGCAAAGTGTTATTATAACTGGATGACGGCCATAACCACAAAAAGCAAGGTCCCAGTTGTGATAAACACAAACTGAATTTTAAGTGAGCTTTCAGGAACTGTTTTCTATTATTCATATCCAGTTTATTGGCTTATCATTTGGCTCTTGCTCTAAATGGCTGTGTATTGGTTTGCCAAAATGAGGTATTTACACTGAGTGAAACCCTCAGAGAGCTCTCTCCTCACCACAGAGCGAGCCGCAGCCCGACAGACCTCCACCTCGGAGACATTTCGCTGACGGACCCTGGACGTGAACCCACTCCCACTTACGCAGCTGAGTGGCCCTGGCTGCCTTAATTGGTCCTGCAGTTCACAGTGGATGTGATTAATCACTGGCCAATTAGGCACCTGTGCCAACACTGAGGAGGAGAGCAACTCAAGTGAGAGTCACTACCACCACTTCTCCAAAACAGTTTTAATGACTTTCCCACTTCATGTTTTATTTGTACGTCTTCAGTGCTCAGCGCAAACTGCAAAGGACTCCCTGCGAGCGAAATGGATCAATTATGCATGACATTAAATATGTATATCTGTGCCTTTGTTTATTCGATTGGAGCACACTGATATTTCTTTCTCTCTTCGCGACAAAGGAAAATGAAAGAGGCCTCTCATCCTCACTTTGTAAATGCGTGAGTTTTGACGAACGCTGATGTCTTCCTTTGTGATCCATACTATTTGCCTCCACACTTCCTTTGGCACCTCGGAGAATCCAAATCCTTTTACAGTGATCCTCCTGGTCTCCTCGCAGCCGACTGATGATCCTGGATTACACGACACAGAGAAAAGATGGTGGGAATCCTCCATCCACACAGAGAGAGTCTAAATGCTGGTTTGGGACGGTATCGACTCAAAGACGTGTGTTTGTGCTGGAGGTAGCAGGGATTAAGAGTGCATGATAGATTTCAGAGCACTGATGTAGCCCCAATTCAAACCGTGCCTGGGGCCTGTTCCTCACCAGAGGCTGCCGGAGAAATAATGCTAAGTTCTCTTTTTGCTGAAGGGAGGCTAGTGCCAAACAGCCGGGCATCCTTTCAGTGGCATGTCTGGAGGTTCAGTCGCAAAAAAGCACTGAAACTCTGTAAGGGATTTCATAGACCGCCACAGTTTCTCACTGCTCAGATCTCCCAGATTTCCCTCTCTGCGAGCAAGCGTCAAGCGTTCCTCTTCAGCACTAACAAAGAAAGCCTGTTTGAGCTTGTATGCAAACTAAAAGTCAAGAATAACAGACCGAATGCTACTTTTTAACGATGCAAATTGCTGATGCTCTTGTTGTCGGAGCTTCTGTTTATCTGAGGCGTGTTAATGTGATCTGAGCAGAGAGATTGGGCCCTGACCGCTGACCCTAAACACCGCAAAGCCACATGGAGACAGATCGGGCTATTAAAGCACCATAATGGAGGGAGAGAAGTGACACCAATTAGATTAAATGTGCGAGATATTCACCAGGCCTTTTTCCCTCTTCTAATTTCTCTTGGCAGAGAACCAGAGAGCAAGTCGGACGGAATAACAGAGGATAATGATCTCATTACAGTACACACTTCTTCTGGTGTCTGAGAGGGGCGGGAGGCCATGACTGACACACAAACACGGGAACATCGGTCAAACTCAGCGGAGGTAAAGGAAACAAACGTCTTGCTCCACAGCATCTCAGGGAATATCATATCCGAGGTCAGAAAGTAGACCATGTTGCAGCTTGTGCGCTTTGCATTATTGAACATCCCCATAGTTCCCACTGCATTAATTAAGGTAGTTCACTTGGAGGTGCTTTAAAACACCCCCTGATGAAGGTGGACAGACTACAAGCATTACATTGCACTCTGGAGCAGGAGTTCCCAACCTTTTTTCCCAAGAGCCCCCCCAAATGACTCCTGTTGGAAGTTGCGCCCCCGCATTAAAATTAAAATGTAAAAGTCTCAACATGCTACAACCAGTGTCACAAACTGGATGAATGTGAAGTATTTTGTTAAAGGAGGATGAAAGCGTAATTAAGGAGCACTATTGGAGTGACTTTGATGGTTATTGGACTCAGGATTAATTCATTTGGATTCCCGCTGTATGGAGAAATTAAAGGACGGCGCAAGTGGAAACAATTCACAAAGGGATTAAACTGTTTAAAACACATGCTCAAAGTAAGCCGGATTTTGCCGATGTGTTTATGTGGATTCAAAAGTCGTAAATAATCTACAAAATGGAGGAGACCGATCTGATCGGAGCAACTGTGACAAATAATCCAACTGAAACCGGCGTGGACAATGACTATGTTTTAAAAATGCGCTTATCCAGAAAAGCCTGGTTTGGACACTTTACGGGCAGAAGAAACATTTCTATTAAAGAAAAAATTATACATTTCTGTCTTTTTATGCCTTTAATACTAACTTGAATTTTTATTAAAATTAATTAATCAATTATTTTTTATATTTTATTGTAATGTTGAGACAAGGCTTTTAGTGACAATCATGTAAAAAAAAAAAAAGGTTGGGAACCACTGCTCTGGAGAGCCTTTACTATCGGCTGTCTGTTAACCTGGGAACAAAGCAGGAAGTAAAAGAGTTGCCAAAGTCACACACTGGCAGGTTTAGTAATAACTGAAGGTTGTTAGCAGTTCAAATCTTTAATTTGAGCTGAGGCTTTTTGCAGAGCGACACTCCCGATTGGTCTGCACAGGAAATATGTAAGCGACACCTTTGTAGTGTCATTAATCAAAGCCTAGCTGTGAGAAAAGGCTCAGCTTCCGATCTCCGTGTGATATTCATTTGAAAAGACTAGATTTTAAGGGGATAACGGCTACTAGTTGGAAGTAAAATGAAAGCATTGATACCTCTCTTAAAGCTGGGAGGTCAATACGAAGCACAGCGAGCACCGAAATCTACATTTTTCTTTTAACAAAGGGTGTTTTACAGAACGTGGAAGTAGCATGAAGAGACGGACGCTGGGAAAATCTCTCGTAAACTCTGTGCTTTGAGAAGAAAAATAACTAGTCCTAGTCCCAGCCAACCAATCAGAGCAGACTGGGCTCTGGTTTCAGACAGAGGGTGAAAAGAGGTGCTGCAGCACAGGCAGTATGAGAGAAATAAAGGGCTTTTTGAACATGAAAGCATGGAGACATGTCCCAGAGGCACAGAATAGACGTATCAACCTGAACATGTGCTTAGTATGTCCTCTCTAAGTTACGGATCTTTAAAGTCACCAAAAATAGCTGAAAACTATAGACGGCAACTAACTGTTGTCTTTATCCACAATGTAGTATATTTTCTATTCCTATTGATCTGTGATGCTTAATTGTAACAGGATAAAGACTGACAACTAGCCTCTTCAGCCTGCTGCCTTCAGGAAGAAGGTTACGCAGCCTCCGCTCGAGCTCCACCAGGCCGAGGAACAGCTTCCTCCACCAGGCGGTCAGGATGCTGAACTCTCTCCCCTCCCTCCCCCTCTCTGACATCTCTCCCCTGACCTCTCCACCCTGCCTCCCACCTTTCCCCCCTGCCACAAATGGTCCTGGACCGTAACCCCCCCCCCCACACACACACACACACACACACACACACACACACACACACACACACACACACACACACACACACACACACACACACACACACACACACACACACACACACACACACACACACACACACACACACACAACCTTCCCTCATCCAGCACCAGTCACTTTTCTACCCATCTCCGCTGCTACTGCACTGAAACTGTACTTTAAACATTTTTCTATTTTGCACAAAGAATACTTGCATTAATGTTAATTCATGATCTGTGGATTGTGTTATTAAATATATTATTAACCAGTACTTATTAAAACTATTACTTAATTGTATACCCCGTTTATCTAGGCCCTTTTTTGTTTTATGTATGTCACACTGTGGGACTGCGGGAAACGGTATCTCGAGATTTCTGTATGTATAACACATGTTGACAATAAAGCTGACTTTGACTTAAGCTAACCCTGCTACATCTCTACAGTTTGATGTTGATTAATATACATTGCCCCGTTCAAAAACCATAAATATCTCGGCCCCAAATGTCAAACTATCCCTATCAAATGTTTGTTAGAGGACCAAACTTCCTGGCTTGAAGCCATATGGTCTGACATCATATATTCAATTCAATCTTTATTTCAGACTCAAGCTCCATATCACATACAAAATGACAAAACACACATCAATAAATAAGAGCTAAACACAAAACAAATAAAAACAAACAGATAAAAAACATAAAATCAGTCCAATCACAGCTAGCCACACATGCTCACTGTCTGCAGAGGCTGCTGCGCCAACGTCTCCAAATCATGGAAGAGAACCGGGTAGAACTCTTCACAGGGTTAATTAAAATCGAGATAACATGATTGTCAGAGTCTTCTAGGCGACACATGAATTTGTGTCATTAACTTTCTTAAAAGGGCTTGACAGGTAGGTAGGGTATATAAACTCTCTTCCGGCCTTTTAGAGAAGTTCCTCGCTCTCCGGGTCACACGCACTGCGAAGGGACCTTTGTGTTCACAGAGTAGTTCAGACTTTGAAGCAGATGCCACAAATTTAAAAGGCAGAAGTCACGAGTCGCATTGTGTCTGATGAGTGAGTGTGTTACTGTGGTCCATCTGCTCTCATAAGAAACAGTGTGTGTGTCGCCCGCCTCCCAGCAGACACACACACACTGTTGTTGAAACTCATTAGTGCTGAGAGGAGCACACACAAATAATTCAGCAGTGAAATCTACTTTTCTCGTTCCAGCTTACTCAGTTTGGACATGGGGTCATAATGAGTACATCACTTATTTCAATGGCAAACATTACATACTGAATATATTAAGGAGGAAAGTAAACTCATGCAGCAGCAGCAGAGACAAATAGATTCATAGAAAACCCTGAGTTCACTTTTCTGTTTGTTTCTTGCTGAATAAGAGTTTAATAAAAACTCTTGGATCAGAATACTCTGATCAATACACTCCGGTTTGTTGACAAGTGAATGATGCTGCACAATGAAATTGAAATTCTGCTTCCATACAAAATAAAAGATGGGTATATTTTTTGTTTCATGATATCTTGCTGATGTTCAGAAATAACAACCTACCTCTTGAAAAGTCTTATTATTTGTAAACGTTGTATTCTGCACAACTTAAAGGGGACCTATCATGCAAAATGCACTTTGTGAGGCAGCGTCAGAAAATAAAACCCTCTCTCTTTTCCTCCGTACCCTAATCTTTTAAAAAACGGGTACATATTTCCATCCGCTGTGACGTCAGCGGACCCACAGAAAGTTGCAGAAACAATGCCTGACGTGTTTTGGACGTAATCTCGTCTTTGTTTACATTAGCAAGCCTCGCTAACACTCAGAGCTAACCTGTACTTTTTGTGTTTAAAAAGCAGGAAATTAAAAAAGGAACTCATCTTGTGATAAACCCGCATGAGAAAAAGCATTTGAGCTCCATACTGTTTCAGAGATAATCCTTCATGTGGTTTAGAACAGGATGGCGTTTTATCACAGCAGAATTTAACTTTATCTACGGTAGAATTCTGATCAGGCATTAGCTCCGCCTCCTCTTTTTTTTTTTTTAAGCTAAGGACCCAAGATCCGCGTTTCTCTAACAGGGCTTCAAAAGAGCGGTTTGAGCAGTATGAGGCGTGGCTACAACGGGGGATCTGTTTGGGATTTTGAACAAAAAACTTCACAGACATGTTTTATATAGGTATGGTCCTACAATATATGTTTCAAATATAGCATGATAGGTCCACTTTAAACCTGTGTTGGCTCAATTATAAGTATTTCAAGGTGTAGATAAACCCTACAACCCCCCAAAAATAGACATTTGTATATCAATGACTCCCTCTCAGTACCTTTTAATCTTGATGAAGCTCTTCTGGCATGCCTCTGTGGTGAACTAAATAAAGTCTAGATAAATTGAAGTAAATGCATTTAAACATCGCAAAGCTATATAAAAACTTGCCTGGATACAGTTTTCTTTCTCATATATGACTTGTATGAAGATTGTTAAAGCTCAGATTGGAGGGATTTTGTTTTGGATAATTGTTTTGTTGACTCTAAGCTTTCTGTAATTACTTTTTATACCCGTTTATTAATGCTAAGTTGAATCTGTAATAACCAGCCACATTGCTAAAACGGCTTAAAGGTTCAGGTTCATTTTTACGTTTTTTTATGTAACTATACTACTTAATGTGTGTTTTTTTGCATTATCTTTTCCATCAATTCAAAGTGTAAACAACGAGTTTGAAACCAACCTGTAATCGAGGAAACAAAACTCCACATTTAAGGTCTAAAATAAAGTGTATCGAAATAAGCTACTAACCCAGGGGTCTGCAACCTTTTTGACCCAAAGAGCCATTTTTTCCAATTTCTTTCGTCTGGAGCCGCAAAACATATTTGATAGCTTGATAGCTTATAAAGTTGTATATATTGTTACATCATAGACAAAAATTACAGTTTGTTTGCATGTATTATTTATTACATTATAGAAAACTGTTTACATCTAATAAGAAACAAAGAACTCTTATAAGGAGAATAAAAAAATATATACAGGCCAACTTTAAAATAAATCAACACAGCACTTGGGGAGTCCTCTGCACATTTAAAGAAAATGAATATAATTAAAATGGGCCCACTTTGAAATAAATAAAACATTTAGCTGCACCCTAAAAAGAGTTAACTGATTGAATTATGACTGAAGATCGTCAGCTGTCTTCCTCTCCTGTGTTTTCCCTCCAATACGTAAAGGCTGCAGCACCTTTGACAACTTCTCTCCACATATCAAACACACCGGTAAGCCAGCATAGTTTGCTGTGAAAGCAGATATCTCTGTCCACGCAGAATTAAACCCCCTGTGTTCCTCCCATACTTTTATTTTCTTTGATTTATCCATAGTTCGTTCATCGAGCCGGGGGTCAGGTTATTGGCCTGTAAGAAAAGGCGCTGGTGCGGGACCGTAGCAGAATGTGACGCATATTTTAGTTGACTTAATTAAAACCGTTTTGTTTTTTAAATGTATGTGTCACAGTATCACCTCAAAATACAAGATACGAAACATTTTCAACCGTGGCAAGAAAATATAAATAGTCCTACAAATACTTTTATTTTATTTCCTTCTTATTTTTGTCTAAGCTCAAGGGAGCCAGAGTAAGGCAAGGCAAGGCAAGTTTATTTATATAGCACCTTTCAACACAAGGCAATTCAAAGTGCTTTACAAAAAACGAAAGACATTAAGAAAATGGTCGAGTAGAGGGCTTAAATAGAGCCGCGGGTTGCCGACCCCTGTGCTAACCCTAGACTTAAAGGTCCCATGTCATGCTTTTCCGGTTAGTACCCGTCCCCTTGTGTGTTATGAAGGTTTTTATGCATGTAAATGGTCTGCAGAGTCAAAACCCTCAAAGTACACCATGTAGCGAGTAAAACTCTAACACAGAAAAGACCTCCCCAAAACGCCTCGTTGGAGATATGTCGCTGTCCATTTGATTCTTCCGGGTACATCATGATGTCATGTCGTCCCCGGAACGAAATGGACCAATCCGTGGAGCCGTTACGTTACGTCCGCGGAGCCGTTACTGATTGGTCCAAATTGACCAATCCACGGACTTCCTCACTCACTCAGTGCAGGCAGCTCTGCTGATTTCTCCTCCCTGGCTGCAGGCTGATAACAGACAGTTGGGATCGCGGCGAAATTCTCTCTGCAGACCCATTCTCACAGCGTTTATCAACCTTTTTCTTACTCAATATCAAGCCACACTTATTGTTTTTACTTCGGCTGTGACTTTGTGTGTGCTCAGGGTGAGTTTGGCTGTGTTTCGCTGTGTATCGCTAAACAAGGAAACCACACCTCCACGGAGCTCAGCGCCATTCACAACGTCCCGACTGGTCCCGACCAATCGGAGCACACTGGGCTCACAGGGAGGGGGGGGCAAGAGCTGCAACGAGCCGTTTAGTGGAGAGAGTGAATACACATACTTTACAGAGATGCTGTTTGAGAAACCAATGTGAGTTTGGAAAATTGCACAGTATAAATCTATTCTAGTAGACCTCAACAATGGAATTATGATCAGTGGAAATGGCCATGACATGGGACCTTTAAAGTCTAAATGCTTTGTTTATCTAATTTATCCATTTGTTGTTTAAGAATGTGACATTTATTCAACTTTAAGTCTTCAACAAGTGCAGCCGTCCACTTCAAACACAAAGGCCTGACTTTGATTGGCACATGGGAAGGAATAAAAGTGTAAATACAAAATTCTCATTTCTTTCAGTGGCTCAATCTGTGGTATTCAATCAGTTGTTCTTTCCTGCCTTCAGTCTCAGAGAGTGCTTCATTCATTTGCTTTACACTCTCACTGCCTTTCTTCCTTTTTCTCCGGCGCTTTCTCCCTCACGTCTTTCACATTGACAGCGAGAAAGGGGATAAGTACACGGCTGCAGTTGGTTTCAGCGCTCCAACATCATGCTAATCATGGCAGGGGAAAGATGATGGTAGGGCAGGAAAAATATGATTCAGACCTAATCTCAGGACTTTCTGTGGCAGCTTACCGGTGAGTTATTGTGCCTCGAGGGCGGACTTGGCTTCCAGTTCTCTCCCTCTCCTTCATCACAGTCTGCAGTGTGTGTGTGTGTGTGTGTGTGTGTGTGTGTGTGTGTGTGTGTGTGTGTGTGTGTGTGTGTGTGTGTGTGTGTGTGTGTGTGTGTGTGTGTGTGTGTGTGTGTGTGTGTGTGTGTGTGTGTGTGTGTGTGTGTGTTCACATATGGGGCTTGCCCTCTTGTGAGACATCAATGTGTGCAAGTGCAACCTTTTATGTGTTTTTGCACACAAATAAACGCCTAACAGGATTTTTGGTGGCATTGAAGGTAATGTGCAAAATGTAGGCTTTATCAAAACTTTGCAACGACATCTGGAAACCTTGGAAATGTCATAAGGTTTGATAAAAGATGAGGCTTTGGAAATAAAAGATTTCAGACCACTTAAAAATAAAATAAAAAACATTTATTTTTAAAAAACAGAGGCTGAATCCTCTAATAAGACCTCGGATAATCGGAGCACTTCATCTGCCGCTGCCCTTGCCACGGGGAACGGGCTGAATGCAATTGCCACGGATAATAATGACTTTCTCCAACAATGAATGAAAGGAGTTCAAAGAAGAAAAAAATAACACGTGGCTGTCCCAGGCTTTAATCAAAGCGGAAAAATAATGTGTTTCAGAGAATTCACCTCCACATCATGGAGGTGAGGAGCGTCTGCACGTGATTGGCCAGATGTCACAACCTCCTCCTCTAGTTTGTGTGCAAACAACAGCAAGATAAAACTCTAATCTGTCGGGCAATAAGAGTACGAATATACTTGTAAACATATTATTCCTGCAATGAAACAACTTGGGCAATGTCTGCATCGAAATAGGAGAAGAAAGAAGGAGATTGTTGTATGGAAATTTGAAACGTCATCACAATGATATCAATAATAGTCTGTGATCACCTGGCTCTTATCACACTACTGTATACATGCTACACTTATTTTTAACAATACTGTCACTGGTACTGGATGTGTGTTTAGTAAATTGCAATTTGAAACGTCATCCCAATGATATTAGTCTGTGCTTAATCAAAGTTTTAAAGACTTGTATTTACTTGTATTTTGTGAAAGAAATGCTTCCACTTTTCACCTGGCTCCTATCACAATATTTGTACACGCTTAAAAAAAATACTGTTACTGGTACAGGATGTGTATTTTATAAATTGCAATATGTGCAATTTCAATCTTTAATGTTTCATGCATGCATCTTAATTAATATTTAGCTATTTTGGCTCTTTCCTTTAGACCCAGCTAAAGCGTCAACAAAGCCACTGTCACAGAGATCCGCTGTGATACTGCGAGCACCTTCTGTTCCTGCATGGTTCCCTGTCTCACTCTTTTGCAACTTCAAGAAACGAGAGCATGGTTCGACAAAAAGTCTTTCCTCCAGTGCTCCTGGATTAGGTGTGTGAGTCAGTGTGATAGGCCTACATGTAGTATGTGCCAATTTCTCTGATTTCTTTGCCCCTTCCATGCCATACAACTCATGGTAAACATCCGACCTGGAAGCAAAAGAGGAAGTTGGTGCTAAACTTGGTCATGTGAGTAATTTTTTTAATGCAATCCAGATTATTCGTGAGCGTTAACAGCCCTACTTCTGTGTTCTTCTTTAAAGGTGGGGTAGGTAAGTTTGAGAAACCGGCTCGAGATACACTTTGTGTTATATTCCATGAAATGCTCTTAACATCCCGATAGCAATGAATATCTGAAATGCTTTGACAAAAAATACATTAAAACATGTCATCTGTGGAAGCCGTAGAAAGCACGACCAATCATCTGAGCCGGCCCGGCTAAAGTAACTGGATGGCCTACCTGCCTGTCAGCCTTACATCTGTGCACAAACTTATCTCGTGCCCTCATTGGTCATGTGCGCGTTCGTGTGTGTTGGAGGAGGGGCTCTGTGAGGAAGTGGCAGATTTTTTCCGGTTGTGTATTTTCAAATTCTAGCGCACTCGAGCTGGTTTCTCCAAAATTACCTACCCCACCTTTAACTGCCGTGTTAAAGAGAGCTTGTAATCCCAGTGTAATGGACGTCATCAGGAGACAAAGGTCACAACAGCTGATCCAGAGTCAGTCCCTCAGAATCATCCTCAACAAACTGTCTCTCCTTTTTTAGTTTTCAGCGTCTTTATCTCCGGATGCCAGCTTCCCAAATGGAAAAACAGGGTCATAGTGTCTGAGTTGAGAAGGTAAAATAGAGTGAGAGCACATTACTGTGAAGAGTCCCAAGGATACATTAAAAAAATATGGTGGTGGGGGGGGGGGGGTTATCCATCTCATTTCCCTGTTGAGGGCCTCTATGAATTTTCTGAATGATGCTGGAAGCAGATTCTCTCTCTTCAATCGTCCCTCAGTGAATGTGCTCTGAAGACGGCCATAATAAGAGGTGCGGGATCGGAGAGCCATCAAATCCTCTGGAGTGCATTGATAAGGAGCTGTGTGTGTGTGTGTGTGTGTGTGTGTGTGTGTGTGTGTGTGTGTGTGTGTGTGTGTGTGTGTGTGTGTGTGTGTGTGTGTGTGTGTGTGTGTGTGTGTGTGTGTGTGTGTGTGTGTGTGTGTGTGTGTTTGTGGGTTCAGGATGGTTTTGGACACTACCGCATTTTTACTTCTCAACTTCCTTCTTAATTGTTTCCTAAATGTTAAATACTAAAATATTTCTACAATGAGCTGATTAAGCATCTTATGTTCATTCTGCAAAACAATATTGACTTTGTCAGTTCCTGACCGCTGTTTTTCACTTTTTATTTTCTCTATTTATCGCCTATATTGGCAAATTATGTCATGTCACTATATAAGATTTTCATAACATGATTATCATTGGCAAAATAAGTCACAACAACGATATTAATGACACAAACAAAGATTGTTTGTGTCTTGTGCTGTTTTGTTTGTGTTTACTTTGCTAATTCCGAAGAGACTAATCCATCAATACATCCATCCATCTTCTCCCGCTTATCCGTGGTCGGGTCTCGGAGGTATCAGTTCCAGCAGAGAGCCCCAATCGTTCCTTTCCCCTCATCAACCAGCTCTGACTGGGGGATCCCAAGGCGCTCCCAGGCCAGCCAAGAGATATAATCCCTCCACCTGGTCCTAGGTCTACCCCTTGGTCTCTTCCCAGCTGGACGTGCCTGGAACACCTCCCTAGGGAAGCGCCCAGGTGGCATCCCTACTAGGTGGCATCCTTACCAGGTGCCCGAACCACCTCAATTGGCTCCTTTTGACGCGAATGAGGAGCGGTTGAACTCATGTGTCTCCTGTGTTCGTGATTGGTTTCCCCGCCCTGATTGTTTCCTGTTCCCCTCACCTTGTGTATATATTGTGTTAGTCCCCACCTGTCCAGTGCCAGTTTGTTTCCTCATTCATGACTACGCTCTAGCCTGCTCCATGGTCATATCCCGTTTTCTCATGCTCCTGATGTCTGCTGATAGTTTTTCCTCGAAAGAGTGATTTTGTGTTTTCTTGTTTTGTTACTGTGCTAAAACCAGTAAAGTCTTTATTTTTGAATACCACCTGAGTCTGAGTTGTGCATTTGTGCAAACATTATGTTTTCTAAGTATTTACTCAAGTCTTTGGTCGCATATTTGCTTTCTAAACCTCATATGATGGTGTTGACAAATAACTTAGTGTAAATTAGTATCTGTAAAACTGAGTTTCTCCAAAGTGAAACATGCAAAAGGACCTCTTTTAATCTTGTGTTTCCCACATCTTTGGATCAGAACAGTTTTTGATTCTGCTAAATTATTCAATTCAGCCCTACATTTCATTTGATAACATTATCAATTAAAGTGTGTACATGTCAAAAGCTTGTTAAGATAGTGTGTGTGTGTGTGTGTGTGTGTGTGTGTGTGTGTGTGTGTGTGTGTGTGTGTGTGTGTGTGTGTGTGTGTGTGTGTGTGTGGCCTAGCATTACTATCCTTGTGGGGACCTAAATCTGTTTACACAGTCACGTGTGGGGACTCGCCTCCCTTATGGGGACAAAATGGAGGTCCCCATGAGGGGAATCATTAATTTTAGGGTGAAGACTTGGTTAGGGTTAGGATTAGGGTTAGGGTTATGGTTAGGCATGTGTTGGTTATGGTTAGGGTTAGGGTTAGGGTTAGGCATGTGTTGGTTATGGTTAGGGTTAGGATAAGTCTCCAGGAAATGCATGTAAGTCAATGTAATGTCCCCTGAAGGAATGTATACATGGTATGCGTGTGAGTGTGTGTGTGTGTTAGGGTTTGCACTTCTCTTCTCCTGCTTATCGACCTGCAGCTTCTTCAAAAGTTTTCCCAACTATCTCTTCTCACTTTTACATGTGGTGTTAACGCTGCAACGTGCTCAACATCAGCATTTTAACATTGTTATTTTGCACATGTTAGCATTTACCCCAAAGCACCACAGTGTCTATACAGCCTCACATTTTTCTCATTTCTAATCTTCCATCGCCTCACAGCCTTCACTCTGCTGGAGTTTCTTTCACTGTGTTATTAAATAAAACAAACGCCATCGGCCTCACGCTAATTAGAAGAAACCCGCCCAAAAACTTAATTGCCTTTGGCATCTGCATCGATTTAATGAAGACTATACAGCATTATCCGACAGGAAAACTACTCTTTAGTTCAAATTAATTCCAGAAATACATAATGTTCCCTACTATTCTTTCTTCCTCAGACACAATCACTCAACACAAAAACACATTTCAACACGGAAAAGTTCACTTTGTGGCAACCCTCGCCCATATTTCAACATGATGACTATCAGTCTACAGTAATCAGACATTGTAAATCTAATAAAACCAAAACACAATTAATCACTTCACACGAGATGTTACCTCTATCGTGACAGGATTTAGGTTTATTGTATATCTCTAAATCCTCAGGGATCATCATTCAACTCATTGCATTTAGTTCATCTGCTGATGACTTTGGATTGTTTACTTTCTCTCATATTTGCACATATTTCCACAAATGGTCCTCTGTTGACTGAGAGCATCATTGTAAACATGTGACTCAGTAAGTTGGAACACTTTGAATTATCACTTTACTAATTTCTAACACTGTAAGCTTGTTACGTTCCTACCAATATTTGAGCTTAAGGTACAAATACAAATATAGTTAAATACACTCTGGGATTTTAAACATCCTCTGTGGATACTGTGAGTTTTATAATTCAGACATAAAGCTTAAACCCGTGTTTGCTAGGGTGAAACAATCCACTAAAGCCCATTTAAAAGAATAATTTGTTTTTTTCCATGATAGATTAGCCGACACCCTATTCCTCTTTTTCAATAATTATTAATAAGGGTGCGATTGCAATGTTTCCCTCACAAATCATTCATTCCCATTAGATGTGCCGAGTATAATTAATGGTTTTTAATAAAGAGAAAGAGATTCCTCATAAGCCTGAGAAAAGGTGCAGAGTGAGACTGCATTAAAACATATTGCAATGCTGAGGAAGAGGGAAATAGTCATTTATCACGCCATGGTAATGTTCATGCTTCAGTGTGTGTGTGTGTGTGTGTGTGTGTGTTCCCTTCCTCCCGTGTTATTTGATTTCTGGCGGTGGTTATCTATGATGTAGCTCCTCATTACCGTGTAATTGTCCCGGTGATAAAATGATCATGGTGTGGCTAAATGACTCCGTCCACACACACCACGAGAGACTTTGCACCGTGAAGCTATTACTGTCAGACCCTCGTGCAAAAACACGCGATGTGGCGCCTGAGGAACGTGTGAAGAGGAGACGCCACGGAGGACGGAGAGCTGTCACTTTGATTCTCATAGCTTCAGCCGCTTCAGAACCCTCTTCGTCAACGTGTTAATTAAAAGATCCTATCTTTAAATCTTTATTTTCATGTCCGTTTAAAAAGTTTTGCCACCGTCTGGCAACTAAAGAAAGTTGATAGATTTAGATCGAGAGGTCGCAGTGGAAATCAATACATCTTCATTGAAGCTGCGGTATGAAACATTTTCTCCCTGACAGAGAAAGTATATTTGGCCTCCTCTTTCTCATTCGCTACGTGTTCCAACCCCAGCCCTTGACACTTGTGTTGATGAGCAGTAAACACATCTACCACGAGGCATCTGTGGAGAACACAACACACAATTCTCAAGAAGATGCCCTGCTCTTCTGCAGCAGAAAAAGCACCAGTGAGGGTTCATTGTTTTTCACTGTGGCTGTTTTGCTCTGACACATTATGGTCCCACAGTAACTCCAAACATGTTTAAAAGTTAGCCTTTGTAACTCACGCTTAAAGGTCCCCTATTATACTCATCATTATAAAACGGACAAGTCAAATCAAGCAATCTGATTGGTTCTTAGCCGTGATATACTGAGCGTATACCACGGGTAGAATTGTAAGTTACTTTTCACAGCAAATCAGTATCCCTCCGCGTCTGAGAAAAACAATATATCGTTGGGCTGAAAAGCAAACTGCTTGCAGTTTGCTTTTCATACTGGAACAAGAAAGCAGCGGAGAAGTAACGGGGCAGAAACCCTCCTTTTTACGCAGCGGTCCAGACATAGACATCAAACGGCAAAACATATTCAGTGTGCAGTTCCTTTGGCATTAGGGCAGGGGTATCTAGATACTTTCCAACGTTTGACATAATGAGTTGTGCTACTTTTAAAGCAAGCAACGATGTTTTCAAATCTGTAATCAAAGAGGTCCGCAAAAACACTATCGACCAATCAGATTGCTTGATTTGACTTGTCAGTTTTATAAATATATTTACATTTCTTCCGTTACAAAACAAATTTACAAAGCATAAAATGGAAACATTTAAGATTAACTTCGACCTCCGGGGGGGTCTTACTATAGAGGAGTGGATTGAGGAGTGCCTATCTCCCGGAAAAAAAAGCACCTAAACGACGACAAGCAGAGCTACGTGAAGAGCAGGTAGACCAACTGGAAAATTACCACCATTCAAAAGCTTTCCGATGCGGGTCTTGAAAGCAGATAAATGATGACCGTTAGTGGCCACAGGTGCGAAAGCTCTCTCCAGAGCTACTGGAAGCCGAATCTCGGGGACCGGAGAAAGTGGAGCAATATTCTCGCCACGCCAAGTAACAGCCTAGAACAACCTCAACCTATACAAGTGACCCGTAAGCCATGCTACTGATGCTGGACAGTTTTTCAGTGGCTGCACAATAAACGGCAACATACAAATGAATGTAAATAAATAGCCAAATAATGGATCAACGCTCTCTGTCTAATATGTTCGCTAGCTGTTAGTGTTGTTGCATAGCAACCACCTCGCACTATGTTTTGTGCAGAAGGCAACGGAGGAACTATTTTATTTTGACAACATCATTATTTACTCATAAAAACTATTTAAATTAGAGTGTGTATTTTTATTTCATATTGCCACACTTGGTAACCGTTTTATAAAAGCAATAGCTCACTTCAGGCCGTGATATATGCTCATTATATCACAGCTAAGGGGGTTGTCGACCCTCCGCTTCGCGTCGGGCCGAACCACGCCCCTTAGCTGTGATATAATGAGCATATACCACGGCCTGTCGTGAGCTATTGCTTAAATATATCACAGGTCTCAGATATATACAGAGCCTGTCTCTGATTGGCTGAAACACCAAACAGATCATTGCAGCAATACCCATAATCCCCTCTGTTTCAGCCCTGTTTCCAAAGTGCTGATTCTCTGTCTGTTACTTCAGATGAAAATAAGGAGCCCCTCCCCACGCCCCTCTGAGAGACATTTGGTTACAAAGAACTCAATGGTGCTCTAGGAGGAGATTCAGGTGATAAGGTGTGGGGGGGGGGGGGGGGTTACCTTGGTTGCTGATTGGCTAATGGTTACACAAGACAACACATCGTTATGACATCATAAAGTGGCCAAAATCTGATCACCCCAAAACACTCTTCTCCACAATAAACAAACTCCTCAGCCCCATGGACACGACCACTCAGTCATTCACAGTCGACAAATGCAACTATTTTCTCACATTTTTTCAAAGCAAAATAGACAACATTTACAGCAGCTTAACCACTACCACACCGGCTCTCCCTCAAGCCACCTGCCCCCCCCCCCCCTTATCCTGCCAACCCCTGTCCCAGTTCTCCCCTGTCTCCAGGGACGTGCACAGGTACGGGCTAATGTTGCGCGGGCAACGGCCCGTTTTCCCTTTTTGACTGACCTGCCCCTCTGTTGTGGTCGAATCAACATGATAAGCCCACAATTAGTATTGTAGTGTCTCGCTGCGGGAAACACACCAGCTTCATTCTCCTTCTACTACTTATTTTACTTCTTCTTCTTCTTCTTCTTCTTCTTCTTCTTCTTCTTCTTCTTCTTCTTCTTCTTCTTCTTCTTCTTCTTCTTACATGTAATTGCCCGCAACATTTTGAATGAAGAACTCGTTTCAGTGTGAACTCATTCTACAGTATGACCACAAAAGTGTTTTAAACCAGGTAGGCCTACGTTTTTATTATTTATGTTCTATATCGCTAAGTGTGTGATTACACATGTTACGTATTATATATATATATATAATATTTATTATAGGCTACTGTAGTTGGACTAGTGTTGGATTTTGGAAAATGGATTTTGAGTTTTCTCATGGCAGGGACTTTACTTCCTCTTGACACCATCGGTTATTTCTGTGTCTTTTCATCTGCTCCGTAAACTCCTATTAACCATCCATGGTAAACTCCCTCAACGCGCCACTCGCTCTCTTTTCTTGATCGCCCTCTCACAGGAGAACCCTTCACTGTCCCGCTTTATTGTAGGATTTCTGCCATGTCTCTATATTTTAATTTGACCATCTCTGTTTATTAAGTTATGGAATACTAAATAAATAAGTAATTAGATACCTTACCGTTATAGCGCTCATAAAGAATGATAAGAATAAGAATAATGCGTATTGCACTGGTTTAATTAATTAGTGAGTTTATTTAAGGTAATTATAAGCCCTATGTTATCAGTATGTCTGCACAGCAGTTACAATGGTCAAACTACATTGAATTGTCCCCATTTTTTTCTTTAATAGTTACTAACATTAGATATTTTAATGAGATATGGACCGCAAAAAATTGTTTTCCCTGGTTTTCATTTTAAAAATCAAGTCACCGAATGCAAGTAGTCTCTTTACACAGAGGGGACACATGTTGATGTAGAAGAGACATGAAGAAGAGGGGACACATGTTGATGTAGAAGAGACATGAAGAAGAGGGGACACATGTTGATGTAGAAGAGACATGAAGAAGAGGGGACACATGTTGATGTAGAAGAGACATGAAGAAGAGGGGACACATGTTGATGTAGAAGAGACATGAAGAAGAGGGGACACATGTTGATGTAGAAGAGACATGAAGAAGAGGGGACACATGTTGATGTAGAAGAGACATGGAGAAGAGGGGACACATGTTGATGTAGAAGAGACATGAAGAATAGGGACACATGTTGCTGTAGAAGAGACATGAAGAAGAGGGGACACATGTTGATGTAGAAGAGACATGAAGAAGAGGGGACACATGTTGATGTAGAAGAGACATGAAGAAGAGAGGACAAGTGTTGATGTAGAAGAGACATGGAGAATAGGGACACATGTTGATGTAGAAGAGACATGAAGAAGAGGGGACACATGTTGATGTGGAAGAGACATGAAGAAGAGGATTTTGCATAATAGGTGACCTTTAACGAGTGATAATGACAAAATGAAGAATACAAGTTGCAAAAGTAGAAGAAAGTAGTTGTGTGCTTCCTCTCAGCTCCTGGTAGGCGTGGCTTTAATCCACGTGGAGCACCTGTGAGTCTGTGTGATATTTAAGACCTGTCAGTTTCAGTCTCCTGTTTGGATCAACACTTTGTCTTGACTTTTAAGCTTGGCTTAAAAGTCCCTCCATTGATGACTTTGACTGACATTCAGATGACATTGAGTCACGCACTTCATACCTTTAAGTTTTGAGCATGTTATGTTTTGCCCTGGCTCATGAACCGGGTCACGACAACTTTCAAGGGTATTTCTTGTCATTTCTATGTGTTTTAAGCTTTTAAGCACTTTATTTTATTCCCATTAGATCTCATTCCCAACCAGGCGCGGACTGGGACTAAAAATCAGCCCGGGACTCTCCACCGGCCCACCTCGGTGCCGCAAGTAAATACCTCTAGTAAATTGTCGACAGGGGGGGGGGGGGTGGTGGGGTGCTAGTGACTTATCCGACCGGCCCACTTCAGTCCCGGCCCATCGGGATTCGTCCGATGGCCAGTCCGCCACTGTTCCCAACTACTCACACACAGACACATGGTTTCCATTTTAAACGCTGTTAATGTTGCAATCTGAAATTATATGCAAAAAGCAAAAAATGCTTTGTGTTAAGATTCAAAAGGCAGTGTTATTATAACCCTATTTGGTAGCTAACTTGCTGATCCGACACCTTCAAAGTAAAGGTATTGCATTTTGGCCTTTTTTGTTTACCCTCAACTATAAAGCTGATCAGCTTAAATTATTTATATAAGAATAAAAGTCCAACTGGAAGAATGTGACTTTAAGTTGTATTTTTGGCTTTTTATATCAAGTTACTAATTTGCGTAAATAAGCAACAGCTGAGGAGAGATAATAGGTTAGTTTGGGAGATCATACTTAGACCATATTCAGCAAAAAAGCCCAATTAAAAAGATGTTTATTAAACTACAGGATCATAGTTATTGATGCACCACTTTATATTTGCAGCTGGTGAAGCACATGAATCATGAAATTAATGAAACACACAATGACTGTCTGCTCTTTGGCCTTGAGGAGATCTTTGAAACATTGAGATGGATTATAATTCTCACACACAATGGTTGAGTATTACCGGTCATCTGAATGCCCCCTCCCCCCCTCGGTGCTGCCCCCTCCCCCCCTCGGTGCTGCCCCCCCCCCCCCCTGAAAGAGCAGCTCCATCTGCAGCAGGTGCATTTCTAATGATGCTTTGATGCCATATGTCAAATCTCATCACTTGCTGATTCGACTGACATTTCCGCTGATTGCTCAACAGCATCGCAAGAGGGTGACGAGCCCCCTAAGTACTGACAAAAAACACTTATTTAAAACCACTTTGCACACATGTGACAACCCTCCCACTCCAGGTCCATAAGACAGATGTAAATTATCCTGAGAGTGACACAAGGTCATTTGAGAACATTATGGTGGGACACACAAGGCGTGTTTTACAGGGAAAAACTGACACTAAAATCAGCAAGGAGAAAAGGGATCACTTTTCATGCATTGTGCAATTTTAAGAGTTTTTCTATCATAGCATGACCCTATTTTTTTATGAGAAGTGGAAAAAAGCATTTAAAACAACATTATTTCACTAAATGTGTCTATTTTCAGATGTAGACTCCTCCTAAAATCAGTCATTTCATAATGCCTCATCTGCATGTTTAAAGTGTCTTGTAATACAAAATATATATAATGTTTTAATATCAGTTATGAAGTTTCATGGTAGTAACATATTTTTAACCTATTCGCTTTTTGCTCAAAATGACTGAATTTGACAAAACATATCTTTTAATCCTCCTGTTGTGTTCAGGTCAAATCTGACCGATTTACTACTTTCATCAATCATAACTTTTTTGTTTTACATTCGATTGCATCAAGGCTTCATGATATCCTTCACTGTAGACATTTGAACATATACAATAGCTGATCACCACTTTCATTGGATTATGGATGATTTAGTCAACTTTGTAACATCCATGGTGTTCCCGGTCAAACATGACCGCCATAAAGAAAAGGAATTAGTAACCATCCAGATCAGATAAAACACACACACACACACACACACACACACACATACCATCTATACATCACTTCAGGGGACATTACATTGACTTACATGCATTTCCTGGAGACTTATCCTAACCTTAACCATAACCAACACATGCCTAACCCTAACCCTTACCCTTAACCTTACCCTAATCCTAACCCTAACCAAGTCTTCACCCTAAAATTAATGATTCCCCTTATGGGGACCTCCAATTTGTCCCCATAAGGGAGGCGAGTCCCCACACGTGACTGTGTAAACAGATTTAGGTCCCCCACAAGTATAGGCCACACACACGTACTCTAGATGTGTCCTCCCCCCTTATGTGCCCAATCCCCCCATGTGAATCACACCTGGCACACAAACACAAACACACACACACACACACAGAACAATTTGATACATTTCCCGCTCTTATGTGCCCATCCCCCCACATGGATCACACCTGGCACACGCAATACATGTTCAGTGTCTGTTCTTTGTATATTTACTGCAGTTTTTCATGTATACCAGTAGTCTGATACAATATGTACAGTTTGAAAGGGTGTTAAATTACATTTGGTGATGATTAATGGTTTTTGTGTTAATGTAATAGCAGTTAAAACAGGACCAGTCAAATTTGACCGTGAACACCAAAGTAAGGGGGGGCAACGAAGACAATAGAAGGGTTAAAGGCAGAAGTTTGTCCTCCTCTCTCAGCAGAAATCCCTCCATGTTCAATCAGGGCTTTGTTCATATATCATTTTTAGTCTGATTTAAAGCGCTTTTATTCCAAAAACATGGCAGGAATTGATTTTCTATGGCTGTTGACAGTGTTTTCTGAGTGATACAAAGCGGCATCCAAACCTCTCTAAAACTATCATGCCAACACATTGAGACAATGTTTTTGTTTCCTTGCTTTATCAAATGATCAGATTTCTGAAGATGTAAATTATCCTGAGAGTGACACAAGGTCATTTGAGAACATATGGTGGGACACACAAGGCGTGTTTTACAGGGCTGATTATACATGAATCTTTCTATCTGTCGTCTCATGTCGTCAGCAGAGAACTTCTGATTATTGCATCAACAATGCTCCTAAACTGTGCTTTTCTTTGTCAAATCGTAGCTCCACAGGCCCCACTTGTCTGGCGGAGTAACTAGTAATCAAAGCACTTGGGTTTGATGTGTGGGGCGCTGTCTAGTCACAGCCAGCCCATCAGAGTCAAGTGTAGTGGAGTGATTGCCTGCATTGTGTCAGTGATGGAGACAGAAGACGCTGTTTGTCCTTGTGCGGGAGAAAAAACGACAACAACAGGGACGATATAAACCTCAGCGGAGCCGCGTGTGTGTTCCAGAAGCCAAGGCCGTGTTTGGGGTGATATGGTTTAAAATGCATGATGCTGCGAGCAGAAAGTGTGTGTGCAGCAGTATTTGAAACACCCAGTAGTGATGTCAGGATGTACCAACACACCCTGAAGTACACATCTACATCTCCACTGTAAAGTTAAACAACCGCAAGTAAGGATTTCAATGTTTCATGTATTGTACTACTCTTTTGTAAATACTCCCTTAAATGTTAAAAGTAAAGGATTTCTGATATATGATCAACTTTAGGTAAGATTTGGCCTCAATTGTGTTTTATCCCTTTTTACTTTGTGTGGCTGTTTTTACTAGTTGCACCTTTTAAAGCCCCCTTTTTATTAATTTAAATTGTTGTCATCAAGTCATATTTAATGGCATTTGATTACCTTATCCAACATTGATTAATATGGATCATGGTCTAAATAAAGCTACTAGCAGTACAGAGAAGCTTTGATGATTAGACACACTAGGGATAAGACTTGAAACGCGCTTACTAGTTTATTAAATAATTCTCTCAATTCTGTCAAGGGTGACTCAGTTTTACATCAGAATAACTCAGAAGTAAGTCTAACAAATGACTACTGTAGTTCACTAGATTAAATAACATTTGTTTTACTGTTAAAGCTGCTTAATGTCAAATGCCACATTTGTTCTTGTCTTGTATCTATATCTCCGGGATCCGGAGTCGAGGCTGATCCTCTTGCTGTAGTCCTGTGTCTTGGATCCTCTATCCTGAGTTCTGGATTAAGTCGTGGACTTCGGGTCGTGGCTGAACCTGTCTCTGCGGTCCTGCCTTGGGTCTCGTCATGCTGCTTCCCTGATGGCTTCCACAGGATTGTAGCTGACATCCTCGTGGATTCATCTTCTTATTACAGACACATGCATTTCCTAACATTCGGTCTATATGCTGTAAAATGTATTATCTCTTCGATTTACACACGGCATCTATTGCACGTCTGTCCGTCCTGGGAGAGGGATCCCTCCTCTGTTGCTCTCCCTGAGCTTTCTCCCATGTTCCCTTTAAACTGTGGGTTTTCTCTGGATGTGTTTCCTACGATGTGAGGGTCTAAGGATCGAGGGTCTAAGGACAGAGGGTCTAAGGACAGAGGGTGTCGTTTTTCTCATACTGATATTCTGAACAATCTGTGCTGTTGTATTTGCTGTAAAGTGTCTCTACTGTAGGCTATTTTTATTATATGTACAGCACTTTGGCTCGACCAAACATCGTTTATAAATGTGCTATATAAATAAAACTTGATTTGATTTGAATGTTTTTTAACATGCAGAGTTAAGTTTCCTCTGGTATCTGTTTGTAATTCATAATGAGGAGTGTCAAGGTGAGGCGCTATTAATAACATTTGTGATATAAAAGCAACAAGAGTTTACAATAGTTCCTGTTGGTGTTTAATTGATTGTTAAACTGTTTACACACACACACACACACAGGCACGCACTCGCGCACGCACACACACACCATGTATACATCACTTCAGGGGACATTACATTGACTTACATGCATTTCCAGTAGACTTATCCTAACTTTAACCATAACCAACACATGCCTAAATCTAACCTAGTCTTCACCCTAAAATGAATGACTCCCCTTATGGGGACCTCCATTATGTCCCCATAAGGGAGGCGAGTCCCCACACGTGACTGTGTAAATAGATTTAGGTACACACAAGGATGGTATTGCTAGGCCACACACACACACACACACACACACATGTCCTATAGCTTAGCTGCATGCTAATACAGCATCAGTGTTAGCGGTGTACTCTCCCCTGATTACCTCTAATCAGCTCTTTCTCCACCTGGAGGACCGAATACTGATTTTCTGTCAGCAGGAGAAGCCCCATAATTATGCTGCCATTTGAAATTCCATCACTCTCCTTTCTGCAGCAGAAATAAGATGCACCTCATTGAAATGTATGTGGCCGGCTGCGGGGATATATTCCGGGGTAAACCTTGTCTTTTTAATTAAACACACGGTGGCCTTGGTGGATTGCTTGTGACACGGGGAATGATCGGGGCACTTAGAGGGCTGAGGTTCAGGTAAATATTCCACTGCAGTCCCAGAGGGCAGCTGGGGGGGGAGGACTGTTTATGGCATGTATATGGAACTTGCATATTAAAAAAACGACGTAATAAGAACATTAACCCTGAAAAACAAGGCTACATTTAGTTTATATCGATTGTTGTGCTGTTATTTATGTCTTAATGTGTGCATATGTATGTGTCTGTTGATTGTGTATATATACATATTTGTATACATATTTTCAGTGGCGAGCCGTCAGGGCCCTCTAGGCGCTTAATATATATTTTTTGTTACATTTTTAATTAGTTTTACCAAAATAACTTGATTTAATTGTATTTAAAATAACATTTCCAAATAAATAAATCCTTCGAATCTGCCTGTTCAGTCTCTGTTGGAATGTGAAGGGTTAAATGCCGTCTCTGCGAGTTATGTGAAGACGGGAGGTCTTGTTGGTCCCTCTCTACATTCACAGAGGGCCCGCTATAGTAACTCAACGAGAGAGTAATGTCAAATGACAGTACAATTGACCAATCATATCTTCCCTCTAAATGGGCGGGCTTTATTTTCGCGGACTTTATGACAAGTTCCGCCCGCTGTGAAGTCTATGCAAGTGGTGCAGTCATAGATATATATAAACACTAGATGCTGCTGGCCAATGGAGACCGACGTTGCCACTTGGTCGCCATCTTGCCACAGGCAGTTCTCTCATTCATAACATTATGGTTTACTATTTAAATAACCATAGCTTGCTCAATTTTCAACCAATTTTCAAACGGTTTGGTTTTTTATAAGCATCAAAGATGTAGTTATGATACTTATAATCATGGACTTTCATATGAAAATAACATCAGATAAAGCAATAGCTATACACACACACACAAGGTATTTATATTAAATATTTGCCGGTGTATATATTTCCATTTATTTTATTATATTGTTAATATTTAAAATAAATTATAAAATTAAAATACATTTATATTTTATATAGAAAAATCGGTCTCATGTTACCACTCTGTAAGCCAAGAGTTGTTAATTTAGCAATGCCTTAGCTTGAAGAACAGGGACACAACTAATGACAATAGCATATGTTGGTATATTATTTAGATATTCACACCTTTATCAGAAGAACCAAACCAACATAAAATGTGCTCACAGACAGGCCAGTTCTGTCTCATTTATCACAATTATTTTTGACATGAGATCTTCATATCATCCTAGTTTTTTAATTTAGTTTCTAGATTTGTAAACAAATCCAGAACCTTTGAAATATGTTATTGAAAAAAGACGACCAATAATATAAACTGTACCATGTGTCCTTTTGTGTCCTTCTGTAGTCCATTTGTGGTTTGTCTTGTCTCACCCCGGCTGATATATCACAAAATCCACTGTTTAAATTGTTCCCTATATTGCCCCTATGCCCCTGTAAGGTGTCCTTGGGTGTTATGAAAGGCGGCCCCCCAAAATAAATGTATTATTATTCTTATTATTATTAAGAAGAACAACTTGGTGTGGTGTGGAGGGGATGTAGGAAGCAGGAGCAGGTGGGGAGAGATGGGGCTTCAAGGTTCAAGGTTATTTGTTTTAAATGTGTCTTGGAGATAAGGACCAGCTGCACACAATAAAATACAGTATAACACAAAACCAATAAGACACACGGTGACACATGGCACATCAACAATCAATCATCGTCCAGCCTCAGCTTTGGTATTCTTTATTATTATCTCACATAGCCCCACTGATCCTGTGTAGCAGGACTTGTAATGTACATACATCCACTAAGTAATTAACGATTATCCTAATTCTAGTCATAATATTGTCATATCTTACAGGTGAAAGGTGATCCCACGGGTTCTTGTTTGCAGACAGCGGCGATTGGAGCATCCGTAGGCTGCACAAAAGTCCGGCATAGTCAGGTACTTCTGTAAACACAAAGCCAGCAAATTCCTGTATCATAATGCAAGATGTTTTTAACAAGCCAAACCACTTGGAAGAAATCATGTGTAACTTAAGTTATGTTGAAAAGAAAGAGCAGTTCTGCCTCTCCCACTGGTGTAAAGTTGCTGGGTCAACTTTGTAATACTAGGGCCCTTTCTCATTTCATCAAATCCCCCCCCTCCTCGACTCCTCGACTCCTCGGTCCTCCGGTAGTGACCCGGAAATGAATTTCAGCGCGCCATGTTGAAGGACATCTCATTTCTCTAAATGCACTTCGAGGACCGAGGATCGAGCGTCGAGGAGGCTTTCTGGAGGAGCTATAACCGAGGATACACTGATGGGTCCTCCACGTTCCTCCACGGCTCCTTCGTGGATGCATTTCCGGCAACAGAGATGTTTCAAAGAGTCGTGACGCACGGCCGGACTTATCTCAGCCAATGACAGCTCTGCATGCATCCCCTGGATATTATTTTATTAACTGCTTTCATCGCGACGCGATGTTTACAGAGACAACAGCTGTGAGGTCCGCAGAAAGCAGAGCAGTGTGTATAATATATATCACTCGTATAACAGGCCTGCATTACTCTCTTTATTTGCTGTAGTTTAGTAGATATCTACAAACAAAGAGTCGATATTTTTCTAAAACCATTTAGTGCTTCACAATAAAATACACAACGGCTGTAGCCTGTTTTAAGAGCTGTATGTGCGTGTGTGTGGTGTAGGTGTGTGTGGTACAGTGTGTGCGTAGATGCAGCGGACAGACAGGTCCCAGTTGGTTTGGTGTCCTCTGCTTACTTTTAATACTTGTAAATAAAACTTTTGGCCCGTAATTTATTTTCCTCATTGTAGCGACCAGAGAGGGGGGGGGGGGATATATCCAGTCTCTGATAGTGTTACGTTAATGGACTTTCCCGGGTCGCCGAGGGTGCTGGCGTTGTTTGTTCGCCGCTCCTCCGCCCCAAATATTGTTCTTTAGTCCAGATCAGAACCTCTCCTGTCTGGCTCTCTACTTTTGAAACGTCAGTCATCAGCAAAAATAGCAGCATCACTATATCGAATCGACACAGATATTTGTGTTGTCATCTCCTACCTGCTGGCTCTTTCCTGCTCACCGGTCCCTAGCCCGCTAGCTAGCTAGCATTATCGGACCTAGCCGGCTGCTACCTAGATGCTCCTCGGCTCCCTGAAGTCTGCTGAGCTAACATTTCTGTCTCCACCCCAACTCCACCCTAACTCCACCCTAACTCCGCGGCTCGTGTGGGTCTTCCCATCCCGCTGCGATCAGCCGGCTTTCCCACTGACATCGTCTCTCCCTGCCGCCTACAGCCGGTGGCTATCAAGCTAGCTAACCAGCTAGTAGGCTGGTCACCCGGCTCCCACTCTGCACCAGGCTGTCAGCCCCTCCTACGATTCTCCTCTGGAAACCACTGGAATTATTCTCCTGATATGCTGTGGATTATAATTCTCATTTTATCTGGACTCACACCGCTCCTTCTTCCACGGTTATCCGGCTCCTGGTCTCTGCTGCCCGGGTCCCCAGCATTAGCTAGCTCCGTGCTAGCGCCACTTCACCGGATCTCCACTCCTTTAATAACCGCCTGCGTCCGGACTGCATGGACATCCTCGCAGATAATGAAATACTCCGCAAACGCCGTCCTCCACACAGAGGCTCTGGCCGTAAGTTTTTATTTCATTCCACGTCTCCACACTCCATCCCGTCCATTCGGTCCTGTCACACGCCCACACTACGCCATCACAACAAACAACACGTGAATCTGACTAATCTCCTTCCACTCCCCCGGTCCACACAACCCCCCCCCAATGCAACGTCACCTCAGAGCAGCCCTGCTCAACACACGCTCCATCCACAATAAAAGCCACATTCTAAATGAATTCATTAAAGACAATAACCTGGACTTTCTGTATCTGACCGAAACATGGCAAAAACCCCTGGACTATTTTTCTTTAAATCAAATCACCCCAGCAGGATTCACATACATTGACAAACCTCGACCACAAGGGCGGGGTGGTGGTATAGCTGCTATTATCAGAAAGGAAATAAAAGCTACCATAATCCCCATCCCTGATGTTTCTTCATTTGAACACCTGATCTTTAAACTCTCTGGTCCCACTCCCCTGGTCACAGCCATCATCTACCGTCCCCCGAAGCCAAACCCCTCCTTTCTCTCCGACCTCTCTGACATTCTCACTCAGCTTTCTGCCATATCCCCATCTGTTCTCCTCTTAGGTGATTTTAACATTCATGTTGACGACCCGACCTGCAAATATGCCTCTGAATTTAAGGAAACCCTTCACTGCTGCAACTTCTCTCAGCACATCAACTTCCCAACACACAGCCGTGGTCACATCCTGGACTTGGTCTGCTCCACTGGTCTCACCATCCATCATCTGTCCAGCCTCAATCTCCACATCTCTGATCACCTGGCCATCATCATGGACATCAACATCCCCATCCCCGCCCAAAAGCAAAAACGCACAATAACCTACAGAAATCTCAAATCCATCTCACCTTCAGCAATCACTGCCTCCATTACCTGCAAGATGTCTGTCTCCCCCCCCCCACTTTCTGAAAAGCCATCTGAACTTGTGGACTATTATAACAGCACCCTCTCCTTCTGTCTCAATGAACTGGCCCCCACAAAAACAAAAAATGTCTCTTTCATACACTCCGCCCCCTGGTATACCCCCGAACTCCGCCAAATGAAATCAAGGAAACGTCAACTTGAACGCCAACACAAGAAAACCACACTAACAGTCCATCTTCAAATCTACAAAGACTATCTCCAGCAGTACAGTAACGCACTCAAAGCAGCCCGGTCTAATTACTACTCACAACTCATTCAGTCTGGCTCCAGCAACCCCAATCGTCTGTTCTCCACCATCAGCAAACTTCTCAAACCCTGTGACAACGCCACCTCATCCTTCACCACCGAACAGTGCAACTCCTTCCTCTCGTTTTTCCAAACCAAAATCAGCAACATTTACAGCAATCTGACACCCTCATCAGCACCCCCCACCTCCCCTCCTGGCTCCCCCCCCTTCACCTCACAGCCCCTGTCCCACTTCTCCCCTGTGACCCCCATGCAACTGTCCGACTTCATGACTGGAATTAACTCCACCTGCACACTTGACCCAATGCCCTCCAAATTTGTTAAAGAGAGCCTCCCTGCCATCTCCCAACTCATTGCCACCATCATTAACTCCTCCCTCAGATCTGGATCAGTTCCCCCCTCTCTCAAACTGGCTGCTGTCACACCCATTCTCAAAAGACCTGGACTCACACCTGACATCATGTCCAACTTCCGGCCCATCTCAAATCTCCCCTTTCTGTCAAAAATACTTGAACGTGTCGTTGCCTCACAACTTAAAGCCCACCTCAGCTCCAATGATCTCTTTGAGCCATTTCAATCCGGTTTCCGATCAAAACACAGCACCGAAACAGCTCTTCTCAAAATCACAAACGACCTCCTCCTCTCCTCTGACTCCGGCAACCTTAACATCCTCATCCTCCTCGACCTCACCGCAGCATTCGACACCATCAACCACGCCATCCTGCTGTCCCTCCTCGAATCATCACTCAACATCACCGACACTGCACTCTCCTGGCTGAAATCCTACCTCACCGACAGACATCAGTTTATCAACATCAACAACTGCACCTCCTCCACTGCTCCTCTGTCCCAAGGCGTCCCCCAGGGTTCGGTGCTTGGCCCCCTCCTCTTCATCCTCTACATGCTCCCCCTTGGCAAAATAATTCCTCGCCACAACCTTCAATTTCACTGCTACGCTGATGACATCCAACTTTATATCTCAACAAAAACCATCACCCCCACAACACACTCCACTCTCACCAACTGTCTCTCAGAAATAAAAGCATGGATGCAAACAAACTATCTCCAACTGAACAGTGCCAAATCAGACATCATCATCATCGGCCCCCCATCCCGTATCAAAGACATCCAGAATTTCAACTTCACCATTGACAGCCACACTCTATCTCCCCCCCCTCACATCCGCAACCTCGGAGTCATCTTCGACAGTCAGCTCAAATTCAACCACCACATAAATCACATCACCAGGACCGCCTTTTTCCACCTCAAAAACATTGCCCGTCTCCGCCCATCACTCTCCTCCTCTGCTGCTGAAACCCTGATTCATGCATTCATCACTTCACGACTCGACTACTGCAATAGCATCCTCTACGGCATACCATCCAACCTAATCAATAAACTCCAACATATCCAGAACTCTGCTGCCCGCCTCCTCACCCACACCCGCTCCCGAGACCACATCACTCCCGTCCTCCAGAACCTCCACTGGCTCCCCGTCCGTCAAAGAATCAACTTCAAAGTCCTCCTCATTACTCACAAAGCCCTCAACAATCAGGCCCCCCCCTACCTCACAGGCCTGCTGCACCACCACGCCCCTTCCCGCTGCCTCCGCTCATCAGAAGCCAACCTCCTATCCATCCCCACCCGCACCAATCACCGGACCTGGGGGGACAGAGCCTTCTCCGTCGCTGCCCACTCCCTCTGGAACTCACTCCCCCAACCCATCAGAGACTGCACTGACCTCACCACCTTCAAAAAACTCACAAAAACTCACCTCTTCAATCTGGCTTTTAATGTGTGATTGTTTTTGTATTATTTGACTTTAACTTTAACTTTAACTATATATTTATTTGTTGTTCCTTCCTTTTCTTTTCCCTTCACTATATCTGTAAAGCGTCTTTGAGCACCTGTAAAAGCGCTAACAAATTAAATCTATTATTATTATTATTATTATTAATATGAGAGTGCTCTGTTTGATTCTGAAATTGTATATTTATATAAATATATATATATATATATATATATATATATATATATATATATGTGTGTGTGTGTGTGTGTGTCCGCATCTGTAGCCTGTTATTGTCTCATTATACCGCACTGTGAATGAATCAAAGTAAATATATAAGTCATCATGAACACATCTGTCCATCAGATAGAGGGCTGCTGTGCCTCCTGTCATCATTAATGGACGTCTCTTTAAAATGACCGCTCAGAGGAGAGGAGTTCTCATTTCTCTAACCGCCTGCTGCTTCCCCTCCTCTCTCCTCGGTTCCCCTCCTCGGCTCCTCCGCTCGCATCTCCTGTGGGCGGGACTAAGTATCGAGGATAGGAGTCGAGGAGGGGAGTTCGAGAAATGAGAAAGGGCCTAGGTCTCACTCACAGCCTCTTGTTATTAGCCAGCTAATAAATACAACCACATACACAAAGAAAAGCTGCAATTTCAACATGTCCAAGCATCCTGTATCATAGCCATGCTAATAATGTTTATAATAAACCAAACCGTTTGTAAATCAGTCAAGATTTCAGCGAGTTAAGAGTATTTTTGTGCAGATCACTCACCTTACAACAGCTACCATAACGCGAATCAGAGTAACTGTTGACTGTGGCAAGATGGCGGCCGGTCAGCTACGCTGGAAAATCTCCCATGAGCCATCTAGTGTTTATATATATCTATGGGTGGCGCGTCCTAAAACCCGGAAGTAAGCTTCGCTCGGATTCCCTGGACAGAAAGCAAATGTATGGAAGCAAACAAGAGACAGAAGTATTTGAATTTTATCAGACACCGAATTTATAGCATTGAAAATAATTACTTTGAAAATCATGTATCTAAATGTTTTTGCTCCGAATTTACCTATGTGAAATAAAAATGTAAAAATTCAAGTGAAAAAAATGTGAATGTTCAAATTCAGATCCCAAAAATTCAAGTGAAAAAAATTCGGTGTATACAATTCGATGTCCAAAATTGCAATGCAGCATCATCCGGGCTACTCAGACAGGATAAGCAATCGAGTCCTAATGCAATCAAACCGACTTCTGGCCTATCAGAGCACGGCTTTGTCAGTCATGTGATCACAACAACCCGGGAGAAAAATGACGGAGAACTGTGGGGCTCGCCGCTCGGGTAAGTAATCAGTTTGTGCTCTTTATTTTACAAGCAGTGAGGGCACGACAGCATTTGTATCTTACATTAGCTAAATGAGTGAAGTAGCCTTGTGCCTTGCTGTTAGCAAGCTCCGTAGTTATCATTAATTGAAGTGAATCACAACGTTACCGTGTCCTTTTGTGTGTGTGTGTGTGGGGGGGGGGGGGGTTGACGGTTTGCAAAGTAACGTAACGATCACTTCTGTTAGATAAGTCAAGTAGACCATGCTACACTATACGAAATACTCTCTTGCAAAAGCCCTGCATTTAAATATGTTAATGTTACTTTAATAAAAGTATGCTAGTATAATTATTAAAGTGTTGTTAAAGTATTTAAAGTAGACACAAGTTATACTATTATATTATATCATTTGTTTTATTGTTATTACCGATGCAAGAGTTGACTTAACTGTTGTAGTTGGAGCTCATTTTGAACAATGAGCTAACTAATGATTACTTTCATAATGGTTTAATGTGCTGACTATTTTCTACATTAATAGATGCAGGTCTGGTTTGTTCAAACTCTCAAAATAGTAGGACATGCTGTCATAATTACCCAGAGTGAAGTGACACCTTTACAATGTTAAAGCTGTTAGATAAATGTAGTGATATAAAAACTAAGGCGTTCATGAATTGTTGAAAGAGAGGGGTTTTAGGATGCCATAAGGCTGTTGACGGTCTTATGTATCCATTGGTTGGTTTTGTGGCACATTTGTAACGCTGTGCCAACTTGGGCAAGCACGCAGGCAAACTTGAGCGCACACAGGGTGGAGAGGTGGAGTGAGGTTGAGCGATGGAGAGAAAGGGAGAGAGAGAGAGATTGAGCGAGGCAGAGAGCCTGTGCAGCGGTCTGCTTGTGCACAGAGCAGGAGTTTGTGAGAGAGCCGGCTTGAGAGTACATTTCTCTTCAAAATATAATTGATTGCCAGCTGACTTGCTTGCTCGTTGGTAACGTAGGCCTAACTGGTTTCTTCTAATGTGCCTGCATCTGGCGCTGAGTTGCCATATTCCTTTCGTGAACCATAAGCAAGAGTAAACTAACAGGCTGCTGTGCCGCATCTCACTCAAAAACCCACACGACTCAACCCAGCGAAAAACCAGTCTTGCGCGCAGCCTTTCATTCAGAATTTCATAGCAAAATAAAAAAATGATATTAAACTAAAACAAAAATAAATATTAGGACAAAGCTCTACAAATAACAACAATAAACATAATAATAAAACAATAACAATGTGGTATTCAGCCCTGATTAAAACAGCGGGCCCAAATCCTGGATGGGCGGGCCCGGCCCCATGGGGCCCGCCCATGACGCCGGGTCTGCCACCTGCACAGGTCTAGCCTGTCACTTTATTTGACAAAATGTGTTTACTTAATCAATTAACAGATTAACATTTAGTGTAACTTATGTATATTATTTCGTTTTTATTTAAAAAAGATTGTGATGGTTCATGCTTGATAACTTTTAGTTCACATTTCAATCAATTGTATTTCTACTCCTTTTGTCCGTTATTCTTACTGAAAATGTTAGATTACACATTCACATCTGACTGAAGATTGGCCCCATTTATTTGGGTATATCCAGTCTCTGATAGTGTTACGTTATTATGAGAGTGCTCTATTTGATTCTGAAATTGTATATATTTATATAAATATATACATAGGCTATATATATATATGTGTGTGTGTGTGTCCGCATCTGTAGCCTGTTATTGTCTCATTATACCGCACTGTGAATGAATCAAAGTAAATATATACGTCGTCATGAACACATCAGTCCATCAGACAGAGGGCTGCTGTGCCTCCTGTCATCATTGATGGACGTCTCTTTAAAATGACCGCTCAGAGGAGAGGAGTTCTCATTTCTCTAACCACCTGCTGCTTCCCCTCCTCTCTCCTCGGTTCCCCTCCTCGGCTCCTCGGCTCGCATCTCCTGTGGGCGGGACTAAGTATCGAGGAGGGGAATTAGTGAAATGAGAAAGGGCCTAAGTGTCTCTTAGTGAATGTCCTGTACTGCTCTTGAATCTCCTAACATCAGCTTTTCCTTTCCCTCTTGGATGTTCTTCTGGACCCTCAGAGAAAGAGAAAATGGTGAAGCAGTCCTGTCTCTCAGGCGTGTCCTTTCCTAACAGAAATATCAAAAAACATATTATTGCAGAGCAAGTGTGTTATTTAAGAAAGAGGTGTGTTTGTTTGTTCAGGGGCTATAAATATAATGATTTTATTATTTGAATGTGTTTTTTAAATCCAACAGTGTACGACTAAGATAATCAGATTATGAATAAACCGTTCTAAATTCATCAACATTGAAATAAATGTATTATTAAAATAATATTTAACTGTTATCAAAACTTAAACTTAGAAGTTTGCTCTGTCCGGTTGTCTCACTGAAAGAATCAACATGTTGTTGTACAGTCAGTATGCAGAGACAAAGGGTCGCAGATCTCACTATGTTCAATAATATTTGCCTTAAATACATTGAAATGTGAAAGTTGAACAAAAAAGTTATGTTGCTTGGTAAAATGTAAATGTAACCTTTTGCTAAGAAAGTACACTCAACATCACTGATGTGTAGGTGATCTAGTATTCAGTCAAGTTTAATGACATGTCTATCAGTGTATTAGAGTCATTACTTTATGCATTCTTTGTAAAGTATGAAAAAGGTGTACCTTGGAATCCGTGCTGAAGTTCTCTGCTGTTAGGAGTCCAAGTCTGTCTCTCCTCCTCTGGTCCAGCCTGTCTGGATCACCTTAAGGACACTTTGAACAAACAGATGTAAAGTTACATGCATGGCTTACAGACTTCTTTACATGCAAACAACTTTGTATCTTCTTTTAAAAACAGGTCATAATCTTATTGTTATACTTAAGAAATTGCTGGATATCACAGTCCTTTTTTATTTTGGATGAGTTTTTCATGAGTCAGTCAAATTAATTTGTTTTCATATGCCATATTCATATGTATCACACACGTAAGGGTAAGACACAAACCTATTGAACAAATGCAATGCAATGGATAAGCTTAATGTTCACTGAAGTCACAGATAACGTCATATCTAATATTTAAACAGATAATTTCCTTGTCACTAAAGCATTGACTACGCTATTCATCGTCCTTAAATGCAGGCATTAAGTTACATGTTCCGTTCTACAGCCACGATAAGGCTGTTTCTCAAGTGTGATAATAATACTATTAAAAGAGGCATTGGTAATAATATTAAAAACGACAATGTTTGGGTCGTTCGTCAGATTGGCGGTTAGCTGCAATAACTAACTCCAGTTCAACAAAACATATTACAATATCTAAGGGAGCGTTATTTCTGGACCATCTTGAAATGTGACGTTCATATTTTAAAGATACACACATTTCATTGTGAGGTTGATTTAATATACACTAAGCCTCTCTTCAACAATACGTTGACGTTAGCTAGTCTATTTTATGCTATAGTAGAGCATAGCGAATTTAAACGAACCTTAACAATGCATACAGTAACCTAACTAGCAAACTAACTATCTAACGTAGAAGGATGACCTTATTTTAGGAACCTCGCACAGAAGCCTTCTGGTATACAGTAGCATCCCACTTAATGTTATACACTCTTGGATGCTACGCATAGCATCGTTAGCACAGATGGAGCTATCATTGCTCAAATGCTAACCCAACTCTAAACATTCATTAACGTTAGCTTAATAAAAACACCAGTAACATAACATAAAGTACGCAGGGTTGACTTACCTCAACTCTTTCCAGGACATGCCGGGGCCCTGCCTGCCTATAGCTTTGCCGATATCTGTGTTGATAGGTAATAGATTAAGAGCCGTGAATCATCTTAGATACAGGAAGTGCTGAAACGTTTGTGTGAGTTTATCTAATTTAGCAGTGATTCCATACAAAAACATGACTGATAGTGTGTTTAACAAACTTAAACTAGCTTTATTAAATGTCAGGTCTTTGGCAGGAAAAACATTTTTAATCAATGATTTTATCACTGAGCACAATCTCGATTTTATGTTTTTAACAGAAACTTGGATTGAGCAAAATAACAGTGCAGCTGTTCTTATCGAATCAACACCTCCCAACTTTAGTTTTATGAGTCAGGAAAGAATGCATAAGAAAGGGGGTGGAGTTGCTATTCTGTTCAATGATTCCCTTCAATGCAGGAAGACATCTTATGGGAACTTTGCTTCTTTTGAATATGTGGCCCTTCAGCTGAAATGCTCCTCTCGAGCTCTGTTCCTAAATATCTATAGACCACCCAAATACTGTGCAAGCTTTTTTGATGACTTTACTGAACTGCTGTCTATAGTGTGTATTGACTTTGACCGTCTAGTCATTGTTGGTGATTTTAACATCCATGTTGACAACCCCCAGGACAGAGGGGCAAAATAACTGTTTTGTGTTCTTGATAGCTATGGACTGACTCAGCATGTGACGGAGCCCACGCACAATAAGGGGCACACTCTGGACTTAATTATCTCAAAGGGTCTGAATATCTCTAAGGTTGTGGTGACTGATGTTGCACTCTCTGACCATTCCTGTGTTTTCTTTGAGAGCTCTATTTCTGTTCACAAAAATGTTCAGAAAGAGGTAACCACAAAGCGATATTTAACTGAAAATACTAGGGAAATGTTTACTCAGAATTTTTCTTCCACACTTGCCCCTGCTAACTCCTTTTAAATCCAGGCTGAAGACTTTTCTTTTTGTCGCTGCTTTTAATTGAACTATTCATATCTTAGACTGCACTGTAACTTGTATCCATGTATTTTTTCTTTTAATGTTTATTTTATTAGCTTTTCTTTTTAATGCCATTTTCTTAATGTCTTTCATTTTTTGTAAAGCACTTTGAATTGCCTTGTGTTGAAAAGTGCTATATAAATAAACTTGCCTTGCCTTGCCTTACCGAAGAAACTGCATTTATGGCCGGTCTGTTATAACTGCAGATAAATCCTATATTTGCATGACGAATAGTCCACCAGGAGCCAACACAACAAACACGGCCGAGTTCAAGTAGTGTTCTCCTCATAAGCTGAGCCGCTAGCATCATGGAGCTAACGGAGCTAGCAGTGAGACTAGGAGCTAGGAGCAGCAGTCCCGTTGTCATGAAGGGGGAATCTAATTATATACAGAATATGTTTTTGTGGATCCAGGCTAGAAACATGTTCATTTTCTGATGTTAAGTTGGACATTTGAACATAGGGTCTACGGGAATTGCTCCCATATGCATCCATCGCCTACAGTTTGCAGCATTGGGCTTCACCGCACTGTCCCCCAGAAGTCGGTTTGATTGCATTCGGGCTCGATTGCTTATCCTGTCTGAGTAGCCCGGATGATGCTGCATCGCAATTTTTGACGTCGAATTGTATACACCGAATTTTTTGACATTGAATTTTAAACACCGAAATATTTGACGTTGAATTGTATACACCGAATTTTTTGACATCGAATTTTAAACACCGAAATATTTGACGTCGAATTTTTTACACTTGAATTTTTTTCAATTTTTGGGATCTGAATTTGAACATTTTTATTTCACATAGGTAAATTCGGAGCAAAAAAAATTCAGATACATGATTTTCAAAGTAATTATTTCAATGCTATAAATTCGGTGTCTGATAAAAGTCAAATACTACTGTCAATTGTTTGCTTCCATACCATGGGATTTCTCCATAGGATTTTGGAAAATAGCTTGAAATAAGGTCTGTGGAAAACGAACCTGTTAGATAAATGCACGTTTTGTTCACCCGGATAATATCCACATGTCTACCCTACTTTTATTATTTTCGAATCATAAATCTAATCGATTTCCGCTGAAGTATAGGGTGTGACGTAATAAGGTCAGAGGGCCTAGGTATAAAAGTCACGGCTCGCCACTGCATATTTTCATATATATTTGTGATTTTCTTTCTTTTCTTTCGGGATTGTGGGAAACCGTATTTCGATCTCTCTGTCTGTAAGATAAGATAAGAAGTACTTTCTTGATCCAAATTTGGGAAATGTTTGCGTTGCAGCAGCATAAAAAGACAAGGCATTGTACAATACAAATTCAAGACAAGAAATAAACAAGAAAGTAATTTAACAAGGTATTATATATACATAAATATATGACGGATGGAATATTATTGAAGATTATATAAATGTACAATGTGGTTTTATTCCAAGAGAAACAAACTGAAAGATTGACAATAAAGTTGACTTTGACTTTTGACTAAATGAAACAAAATAAACGCTGTTAAAAAGTCTGAGCTGATATTCGTCTTCTTCCTGAGGTGTAAGAAATGAGGCTGCTCACACATATCCATCACATATTAAACCTGTGGGTAGATGATGAGGCCCGTCCTTTCTGATGTATGCAGATTAGGAGGAATGATACTGGGTCACGTTCCTCCAGGTCCCATTACTGGCATCCCACCAGCATTTACAAATCCCAAACAAAGCCCGAATCGAACCAGCAGCCAGACATGACGCTGCTCTTTCTGTCGGGGAACAATACGTGCACATTCATCTGGATTATCTCATTAATCTCTCCCTTTTTATGATTAAAGAAGAAATGTAAAAAGATGAGGCAGCGGAGAGAGATGAGATCAGTAATCCTACAAAGACAAAGTCCCGCAACCTTGACATTTCTCTCCTGCTCAAATGCCAGAAGATTATGCCGTGAACTGAAGACAGACGGGAGGAGAGAGAGGAAACAAAAATAGACATATTTTGAGGGGAAGCAAACATTTGAATTCATGTTGACGTGCCACATATATTTATAGCAGGATTTGTTGATGGCTGGGAAAAGCACATCCGGTACTTTCTGTTATTTATCCGAATGATTGGGTCGTATTGTTTTGTGTCTGAGTGTTTACAGTATGTGTGTTTGCAAAAGGGGGATGTGGATAAGGGGAGGGGGGATGCCTTTGGCTTTTTGAGTCACTCCCTTTTTCCTCTCGCTTCAATGCCTCTCACCTCTCACCTGCCCCATGGCCCCCGCCTGCAGACTCCTTCCTCCTCCTCCTCTTCCTCCCTGACTGCTCACCTCACACATCACTACCCGTACAGAGCATCATAAAACCTGTTTATTTCACTTTTATAGGAGACATTTAATCAGATTTAACAACTGTTAGGGTAAAACTTGACACTAAAAACAGCTCAAAATAGAGATTTCTGCTCATGCTCATGTCAGGAGAAAATAGATTGCGTTTCATGACATGTCCTCTTTTATGAGAAGTGGAAAAAAGCATTTAAAACAACATAAAGGTATTTATTGCACTATATTTGTCTATTTTCGGATGTCGATTTCTCCTAAAATCTGAAGTCAGCTTTACTTAATGCCTCATTTGCATATTTAAAGTGTCTTGTAATACAAAATATATAATGTTTTAATGTCAGTAATGAAGAAGGGACGTTTCATGGTAGTTACATATTTTACCCTGTTTGCTTTTAGTACAAAATGTATGTATTTGACAAAACATGTCTTTAAAGGCAGAAGTTTGTCGTCCTCTCTCAGCAGAAATCCCTCCATGTTCAATCAGGGCTTTGTTCATATATCATTTTTAGTCTGATTTAAAGCGCTTTTATTCCAAAAACATGGCAGGAATTGATTTTCTACGGTGTTTTCTGAGTGATACAAAGCGGCATCCAAACCTCTCTCTAAGACTAACATGCCAACGACTTGAGATGATATTTTGTACCCCTTGCTTTATGAAATGCTCAGATTGATTCCCCCTTTAATGAGGCAGGACTGCTCCCTCTGACTCTGCACAGACCTGAAATGAAATCGCATGTTTCGGGTTGTGTCTCTGTGTTTTCAGGATGTTAAACATGTCCCTGTCTCGACTGATAAATGCCACGTGCGTCCTGTCTCTCTTCCTGTCCGCATTGTTTTGCCAGCAGTCTCTCTGAAAATGTGCATCTGCATCACCTGTCACTCAGGGGAGGAACGCCATGTGCTGTTTGAGTGACATGAGGAGGGGGGGCATATCTCACACGGTTCACTGCGCCAAAATATGTGTGAACAGAAATGAGGACATGGAGGGAGAAACTGTGAAGAAGAGGAAGAAGAAATACTGATAAAAATATGATATGTGTTTTAAGCTGGTCCCCTGTGTGTGTTGTGTGTTTGTCTAACAGAGCGTGAGTGTGTGTGTGTTGTGTGTTTGTCTAACAGAGCGTGTGTGTGTGTGCGTGTTCCTGAGCGTAAACAGTGATGCTTTTGAATCAGTGCAAAGAAGACGAGCAAGATTCATATTTTTGGAGATTACAGATGTTTCACGGAGACGCTCGAACAGTTGAATTAGGTGAAATTAAGAAAGGCAATCAACTAGGACAGTCCTCTTCTTCAACATTGTCCATCTCAGCTGTTTAGGCCTGGATGTACGAAGAGCCTTAACCCTAACCCCAAGTGCAACATTGAGCAAATATTCACTTTTATATCGGCAAAAACAATACAGAGTCCAACCCCTCACTTAACCTGCATTTGCAACACATATATAGATCACTCTTTCCCTTGGTAAAACTCTTTAAAAATATACATATACAATCATCTAAAGGTGTCTTCTCTGGAAACTACAGGCTTCTAAGATTGTGGACCGAATGGTTTGATAATCCCAGAGAACAATTTGGGGGACATTGATGTGGTAAATACTTGATTGGAGTTCTTTCGAAGATGATACAAAAAAAAGCCCCTTTACCAAAACGTACTGAAGTGCAACTGCAACCTACATGTATAAGGTCAAACTCACAGCGCAAATATTCACTTACATACAGCGACATTTTCAAACACTTGTTCTTTCCGCGAACCATCAAAGAGTCTTGAGGTCAGAAAAGCAGTTTGTGCTTCCTGCAAATGTTAAGGGACATTTTAGGATTATACGTCCACAAATGAGCGTTACCCTGCCCAGATCCAGATCAACCAATCATGAGGCCTGCAGGAAGTGACAGGAAGTCCACAGGTGTGCTCTGACAGGTGTCAGACCGGAGGCGTGTGGTGCAGTGGATTGTGCGTTGGTGTTCAAACCCCACTGCAGTCAGCATGTCGTTGAGTCCCTGAGACACTTCACCTCAAAGTGCTCCTGTGGGGATTGTCCACAGTATTCAGTATGTGAGTCGCTTTGGATAAAAGCGTCTAACAAGTGACATGTAATGTAATGTGTCACCTGCAGGTCTTGGTCTCTATACAGGACCCCCGGAGGTCACACTGTTCACACAGATCCACGTATTCTCTCTACAGACACAGCTTTGATGCAATCCTTCAGTGTCCTCTTTGGTCACTTCTTGCAGGGCAACCGCTCTCTTAAACCAGGACACAAATCAAAGCTCTGCGCGCCCTTCTGATGTCGCCGAATATCGCTGCAGCTCTCTTTTGACAGAAAAATCCTCTTTTGGGCATGTGGGAGATGCTCTGTTGCATCAACGATAAGTGAGAATGATGTTTGTTGTAATTGAATCCATAAAGGAGAGGATTTACTGTGTGTTACAATAGTTTTTGTTGTTGTTTATTCACTCACATGTTTGTTTTTCACCTTCAAATCATGTCACTTTCTGCAGCATAGCCAGGCGACCCGATAACAACAGCTCAGCTTCTTCTGTGTTTTCACTTATTCAACAATGTCGGCATTCTTCGACGCAGAGCGGCTGTGTGTGTTTTCATGAAAGGAACTCACAAACCGGCTGAACTCACCAGAAATAAAGGGTTCACCTTTGAAGGCAGCGATGCTCCGTTTGAAAGTGCCTCTGACAGTCGCAGTACACCCCCCACAAGATCTCTGAAAGAGCCCGAACTTGACAGTTTTGTGACTTGTCTCCATGGAAACGGTGAGAGGCGCTCATTAGGGTAGTGCCAGAAAAATCTGTTTTTGGAGGAACAAAACCCCCCTGACTAAAAAAAAAAAGCTGAGAACGGCATGATTTTTAAAGGAAGCTAAACGACGTGAAACAACAAAGGAGGGAAAGAAAAGCCAAACTTAATAAATGGAGGACAGCAGAGGACTGCGTTATCAAACATATTTGCAGAGCTGCGGATTTGAAATGGTTTTTGACACATCTGTTGCATCAGAGATACTTTTCAAGGGCAGCCTCTCGTCTGGCATCAACGTCATCTGTCTCCTTCACAATGTCTCTTCTCACTCTTTTTACACCTCATAATATATTTTGCACCCACGTACAGATGTAACTGGCATGCACATCTTCACAAGACACTTTTTTTTTCTCGCATTTAATAAATACCTCTGCACTGCAAGAAGTGTTAGGATATTAATTTCAGCTTGAAGACGGTAAGGGGACATGTCATGCAGGGTGAAAGAAATGAACTAATATCACAGTGACACTTCCCATGTTAATCACTTGTGTTAAGACAATTATGTTTTGTATTGCATGTTTTCTGAAATTGAATGTTTAAATATGCAAATGAGGGACTATACATTTAATTCTGCTCAAATTAGGAGAAATCCAGACACAAATAGACCAAGTTAGTCAAATAAACACCTGTATGTGGATTTTAGATCCTTTCTCTCCACTACTCTAAAGGAAGACGCGTTATATGTGTAAAAAGCACACATTCTTTAATTTGACCTGTGCAAAAACATGTTCTTTTAGTCTGTAGTTTCTCAATTTAATGATGAAGCACTTGAAATGAGCAATCTCTAAAGTAACATTTTTGTTCCTAACTTTTCCAAAAGTCTCTTTATTTTAACCAAATGTAGAGACCTAATGTGTCATGATGTCCCAGTGTATGAATTTTTTTTTTTTATATATTATATTTTTGCCCTTTAGTGCCTTCAATCAAAAACATTACATTTTAGTGAGGTGTCCAGGACATTATTTGATGCAGAACATGCACTGTGACCTATAGTCATGTATTTTCAGATAATAAACCAAGAGAAATGGCGATTTTTGGCTTCTGATAATTAACTTCATCCCATTCTTGTGTCTGAAATGCAATCGAATGCAAATCACGCCATGTTGTTTTATATTTATATCATTATCGCAGAAGAATATGCAATAACATGAATTCAAATTCAGGAATCAATGGTTCTAAATAATGAATTAACATTCTTTTTTATCTCCATAAAATGCCCCCAGGACTTGGAATAATGCAAAAACAATGACAAAGCGTCGCCAGAGGAGGACGTGAGCAACAGCTTCCTCTTCATGAAATATTTCACTTATTTGCCGGAGTTTTAGTGCAGCAGGTGAGAGAGAAATGTATTATCTTTCATTATCACGGCAGTATGTGCTGCAATAATCAAACGTGAACGATTATACAAGAGGATGGCTTGATTGTGGATGAAATAAATAGAAAATAGAAAGAGGTCCAGCTGACTTCTGGGATTACGGTGTTTTGTTTCCAGAAGCTAATAAATGACTTCCTGTCTCCGGAGGTTTCTAACCTTATATGCAAATGAGCTGTTGTAGCATTTATAACCATTACTCTGTTTATCACATATCATAAAACTGGGATTATCAATAATATTAAAAGAGACTTCTGTTATTGCCTTTTCTGAAATATTTAAAATGAACACACTCATTAACGACTGCTTTCCACGCATCTTTCATCTTCACGCCTCGATGCAGAACAACATCATTAATGTTCAATTGAAAGTAAGTGAAAGGCTGAAACGTTTGCATTTTCCGCGTCCGGCTCAGGAAGCTTACTGCAGCGAAAAGGCCCCAGCATGCCTGGTGGAAAGCTGGGAATTAAGACGTAGTATGCCAGGAAGAGAGGACTTTATTTATGGGAGCATCCGGAGTAAGCAAAAGGAAACATGGTAGCGATACCTGGGGACAAAGTGCTGAACAGTGAGGGACCGGTCCCAGGACAGAGACACTGCAGAAAGACAGAGAGGAAGAGCTGGATGTGGCTAATGAGAGCTGGATCGCGTTATGCTAATGCTGCAGAACTGCAAAGTAAAATAAATGAAAAGTTGATTTTGTCAGATCAGGATGAATCTTCAAGCTCAGCCTTCAATATACTGATCCTACAAATCAGTGATGGAGTTACTAAGTACATCAAGTATTGTAATTAAGTGCAGATTTTAGGTGTACTTGTACTTGAGCATTTTTCTTTTAATGCTACTAAGACCCCATTTACACGGGAACGTTTGCGTTTACGCTGTAGTACATATGCCGGGCCTGTAAGTGGCGCTGCTGCCGCCACAAAATACACCAAAAGCAGCGAAGAAGACCCCGGAGCATGGTTGCCATGGTTGCCCTTCTGTTTATTCTCCGCGTTGGACGGCGTGGGGTCCTGCTGTAAATCTCTCCGGTAGTCCACCAGCAGATGACAAACACCCACCTCTCCGCCTCTTCCAAGGGACGAGGGGACCGTGCGGCAGAGTTTCAGTTAACATTTTTTTCCGCCGGTCAACATGTCCATTCAAGTTTAAATCTTCCGGGCAAAATTAGAACAGTGCCGGTCAGAGGTCTCCTTTGTTATTTATTGAGCTTTAAAACAAATTGATAACGACTCTATATAATAATATAATAATAAAAAACGGAGCCTCTCTTTTCCTCGCCCTCTTCTGACAGCCCAGCAGCTGATCTCTGGGCAGGAGACGTGGGGAGAGGGAGACGGCCCTATTGCATGTTATCAGGACATAATCGTATAGAGGCGTACAGACGGAGCCGTTTGACCCCCAGAGCGTTCCGTTTGCTATCCACCTTGGGACCCGTTATCGTTTGCGGGGTCCGTTTCTATCGTTTTGTTACGGCCTCGTGTGAACGAAAGGGCTATACGCAAGAGAAACGGATACAACCCGTATCGTCCGGGTCTAAGAGGCCCTTTTATCATTTTTTGGGGTGTTTAGTGCTTCTCTCTTTTGCATTGACTACTTACATACCGAACCACAACTGTCTCTGGACTCTGAGCAAATTATACTTTTCATATGTATTATCTGTGTTATCTGCGAGACATCGCCACAACGCAACGAGTCAAAATGATCCGCTATGTCCATAGACTGCAAACAGCGCTCTGCATGTCCTGTTCCACTGTCTGTGTGTGTCTGTCAACGCTTTGGTCCAATCACATTCAGCATCACGTCAGCGTTTTTTCCCCCCAAACAATCTGCGAATCAGAGGCACAGTAGGGCGGGTCTTCGCGGAATAATGGTGGGACAAATGTGTGTGTCTCTTTCAACCTGTCTGAGTCAGAGCGAGAGTTAACAGCTCATCTAGTTCCATCTGTACTGTAGCTAATAGCCTAGTTTCACCTACCGGGGTGGCAACTGACACCCTAAAAATAGGCCTTGCCACCCAGCTGCCACCCCAGTTGGCAGCTTTGTTTTGAAAGAAAAGTTGTGGCTCATCCATAGACTGTATATATAAAGGGCTCATCGGATATTTATGAGAGAAAGTCTCTAATGTCCGAGTGCAAGTGAATGCAGCACAAGATGCACGTCATGTAACCCGCCCCTCCCCCGGTCCTGGCGCGAGCGTGGACATATGATTGGCGGCGATTTCATTTGAACAGGACGGTGCAAAACGAGAAGCATTCGGACCCAAGCACAGAAGGAATGAGGTATTTGCGGTCTACACTGACGAAGAGACTATCAGTGTGGCTGTACTCAGCATTGAATCAAAACGCACTAAAGCTGTTGATCTTAATACGTTTGTGAGGCGTTTTGCTGAACAGAATGGTAATCACCGCATTCAGCTGTAATAGACATGTCAACTTGATGCTCTGCTCACGGATGAGCTGCATAACAAACTGTTAAGATGATGACCTTACCGTGTGTAAATATATTTTTTTCTTTGTGGGGGTCTGCCCCCAAAAAACTGTTTTAAGTCCTGAGAAAGTCAAATAAGACGGTGTGTAAAACTACACTGCCCAGCCAACAGAAAGTAACCACTTTGATTTAACTTGGTCAGTAGGTAAGGACTTTCCACTGGATAATAACTGAAGTATAAAGAATGCATGACTGAAGTGATGGAGACCATGTTGAAGGCAAACAAAAAGAGGAAATAACAGGTCAAATCAAGCAAATCCCCCTCTCAGATTCCACAGCAACCAGAAGAACATAAATACTGGCTGGTGATTTGATTCATCAGCTTTGTGATGGAATAGAAAATGCACAGTGCATTTCCTTAGCTGTGGGTGAGTCCACTGACACCACTGACAATGCTCAGTTGCTGGTGTTTGTGAGTTTTTATGATGAGGCAAAGGGGGAGTTTGTTGAAGATGTGTTGGGCCTGACGAACCCCAGTGGACACACAAGGGGGCAAGACATTTATAAAGCAATAATGCTGAATGAAAGAGGGTGCAGCTGCCTTTATTCATAACTGCAGCTCTTACACTGCGACTCTGAGGGATCAAGCACAGACACAATAACAATGAAAACTGCTGCATACAGAGACTTTTTGTTTTTGCAACCTCGTGTTAAGAATCTTGTTGCAATTGTTTAAAAGTTTGAATGACCGTAATAAACGGACCATTGTCTTATTGAAACATTTATTTTGGACCTTTAAGATTTGTATTTGAGTACCCCTGATCTAAATACTTCCTCCAACACTACTTACATTTGATATTAATTACTGTTAACACGGAGCAGTAAAGCTCTCACTATCAACACACACTCACTGCAGGAGAGAGGAAATACATGTATATACTGTGTGTAAAAGTGTGTGTGAGTGTGTTTTCCGTACATGGTTGGTTATACAGTATGTTAAAAGTGTGTGCATGTATCACATGTGACTATTCCTGGAAGGGGATGATACAGCGTGAGAATTTGGAAGGTTTCAACTCACTTAAAAGGAAAGAGAGTGATGCTGGGAGCCAAGAGAGTGTGTGTGTGTGTGTGTGTGTGTGTGTGTGTGTGTGTGTGTGTGTGTGTGTGTGTGTGTGTGTGTGTGTGTGTGTGTGTGTGTGTGTGTGTGTGTGTGTGTGTGTGTGTGTGTGTGTGTGTGTGTGCGCAGAGTGAAGGCTAAAGCAGGGATATTGAGTCCAAGAAAAGACAGAACCCCAATTTGGCTCCTTGCACCTGTCTCTTTTTTTGAATTTTGACATGGCCTCCACCTTTGTGTGCGCTGATGGCATGCGGGGGGGGGAGAGCTTGTTCCCCCCCCCTCATGTTCCCTCCTGAGGACACATGACAGGGAGCAGAACATCCAAACTCCTCTTCCTGCCAACCCTCCCCCCCCTTCCTGAGTCTCCTCCCTGTCTATTTACATCGAGAGGCGGACCAAATATTTACTAATCTCCAGTGCTGAACTGTGAGTGGGGGGTTATAGTATATGAGGCTTGACAGCAAATTAGTGGCTGCCCTGACACATGGCTCGACAGCTCCCCTCCCTCCACACTTTTATTATCACCCATGCTTGAATTATTCAGTGGCATCTATTAGCATAACAGCAGCCATTTTATATTTAGCTCCCCCCTTGTTGACTGCATCAACATTTCACTCCAAATATTCCTCCAACATCCCCGAGAGCAATTAGCCACAAGAGGAGGGGTTCGATTCTGAAATCACAAGACGTCTAATGTCTGCCATAACAGAGAAGAAAGGGTCCATAATTCTGATTAGCAGGGCAAATACTAATGGCATTTCCCCCAAAGAAGGGTATGTGCAGTAGCCAATCACCAGGTCTCATTTTTCACCATTAGCTGAAATGTGAAGGAACCCTCATCTCGTCTCGCAGATCATTTGTCTTCCTGCAAAGAGAGCCGGACTGAAGCTACAATGAAAGCTCACAAAGCTCAAATGAAAACCTTTGCATGGCAGCTGATCTGCTCGGACACTTTTTAAAGTACGTTTAATTGAAGAGCGTTTACTTCCTAGGAAGAGGAACCACAATTATAAGAGCAGTGACAGAAGAAGATCCTTTACTCAAGTCAGGTCTGAAAATGTAACTTAAGATAAGATAAAAAGTACTTTATTGATCCCAATTTGGGAAATGTTTGCGTTGCAGCAGCATACAAAACGTAAGTATATGTATAGAAGTATTCCCAGCTAAATGTACTTAAGGTATCACAAGTAAAAGTACTCATTATGCATCATGGCTGTTTTAAAAGTATTAAATATTATAGAATATTCAATGATTCCTTCTTTTAATTGCTTACAAATACATAGTTTGTTACTTTTAACACCATTTTAGGTGTTTTATTCATGTATTGGTGCTGGAGTATCGTACTGCAGTGTAAAAAAAGTCATGTGTTTTATATGTTAACAGTAGCTGCCAGCTATAAGTGTTAAATAAGTGTAGTGGAGTAAAAAGTGGGAATACAACAAAGAAGTACTTGAGAACAGTACTTAAGTAAAGGTACTTATGTACTTTCCACCTCTGTATAAGTGAGAGTATATGTCCGTCATATACCGGTGTGTTTCTGTCTCTGCTCATCTCCACCAGCTACACTTTGACTTTGTACACACATCCTTTACTCAAGTAGAAGTACAGATATTCGTGTTTAAAAATACTCTGGTAAAAGTAGAAATACTGACTAAACTTCTTTACTCAAGTAAAAGTAAAGAAGTATGGGCTTCGAAATGTACTTAAAGGTGGGGTAGGTAATTCACTTCAGAAACACTTGTTGTTATATTCCATGGAATGCATGGGCGTAGGAAGCATCCTGAATGTGGGGGGGATATTTTTAACGGGGGGTTTGGGGATCCCCCCACGAAAAAAATAAATAGATTTCCTGTATTCTGGTGCATTTTAACAGGTGGTTTGATACTTTTATGTGGCTATACTAGCATGAGGAAAATGATGGGTACATTTTGTAATTTCATCCAGTAGTAAAGAAAGGAAACATATTTGATTATTAATTCAGAGCCGTCTTTGAATTAATAAAAAGCAGTTTAAATGCCCATTTTTTGTACATTTATATACAACAATAAATATTTGTGAGTGCATTGAGAGATATTGGTGTGGAGAGTCATTTATATATAAATCGCAAAATACATTTGTGAATCCTTTTGTGAGCATTTATTAATATTGAGACTGATCTGACTCCATACAGATGTTAAGTTCACCTAGGAATGGTATCATTGACTTAAATGTTCAAATAAATGTTGCTCTTCTGTCTATATTGGTCATATGATGCCCCTTGACTGAAATGTTTCCTGTTCAATATCCCCACTGATTTCCTTAACATTCTGGGATGAGAGTCCACATCACAATTTACTCTAAACTGTCATTTCCCTTTCATCACTCACCTCAGCAACGGACCTCTCTCCACTGTCCCTGTGTTCTGCCTCTGACTCACTCTCAAGCGCCTAGATGTCAAGAGAGGTGGTGAAGTGATCATTATCTATTGAGCAGTATACTCTTTCACATTGAATCATAACAAGTCATACTGAATGTAAATACAACTGACTCTAAAGTAAGTCCCAGTCTGTGACATTGGACATTTTGAAGACTCAAAGTCCCAAGCAGTAGGTAGAATATTAGCTAGTCTATGTAATGTGCACAGAAAATAAATAGTTAACTGAATACTGGGATGGAAATGGCCTATAAGCACTCAGTAAAACATAAACACACACAAAAAGCTTCTGAATGATAAGAAGTATAATTCAAATATAATGCACATTACCATTTTGAGAGAGAGTACCGAAGTTAAAGAACTAAGAAAATAATCTCTTATCAAACTGAGGCTCCAGTAAAACACTGACTGCGTCTCTATGGACATCATGGTGTTTACATGAGCACAGAGAGATCGGGTTATTCATGTTCCCTGTTTACATGATAAATACTAGTAACCTGGCATTTCGATGCCTTTTCTCATCTAAACTATTCAGTATTTGTATCTCTCTATCATGACATAAAGACGAAACTCCTCTCCAGAAGTGAGACGCCGCCGCCATCACTGTTAACTGATTAACTGCTGCCAGCTGAAGACTTACTTTCCTATTCTTTGAAAAAAATGTTGTTATGTCCATGTTGTCTGGGGGAGAAAACATATCAAACCAAGAGATCGTCAGCTTTGATTTTCGCTGTATTAACAATGTCCTGAACATTTGGTGTGTATGCCTTACCTCCGCTACCGGCATCGCTTCATACAACAGATCTGAGCTGTCCAACTATGACAACACTCCTTGAACATGCGCGCGCTATGTGAGAATATGCCTTGGTACAAAGTAGCAGTGAAAACGTGGTACGGAGTTTCATTGATTTAGGCATTCTCTCAATAAGCAAGTGGAATGGATTTGATAGTGAAGCACTGACACAGTGCTCTACAAAGTGCGCGAGTGGATAGACCAATTCACGGACTTTCCGCATGGTAAAAGTGGGGGGGTCTAAACTAATCATTTGAAAAAGTGGGGGGGACTTGTCCCACCCTCATATAATGGCTGCGACGCCCATGATGGAATGCTCTTAACATCCCGATAGCAATGAATATCTGAAGCGCTTTGACAAAAAATACATTAAACAAATGTCATCTGTGGAAGCCGTAGCGCTGTAAAAAGCACGACCAATCATCTGAGCCGGCCTGGCTAAAGTAACTGGATGGCCTACCTGCCTGTCAGCCTTCCATCTGGGCACAAACTTATCTCGTGCCCTCATTGGTCATGTGCGCGTTCGTGTGTGTTGGAGGAGGGGCTCTGTAAGGAAGTGGCAGATTTTTTCCGGTTCTGTATTTTCAAATTCTAGCGCACTCGAGCTGGTTTCTCCAAAATTACCTACCCCACCTTTAAGTAAAAAGTACCCATAACTAGCAGCTGTTTTAAAGAGTACCTGACCTCCCTTTAATTAATAGAACAATAATGTCATTGTTAGCTAATGAATGTTTCCATGCTGAACAACGGCAACATGACAACGTTTCCATTGGTCCCTCTTCTTTAGAGAAGACCAGGAAATGATGGATACACGGATCGTGTTCAAATCAATAGGCACGCAATGACTCTAACGAATAATGATCACGCCACCAAACACACATTCAGACTAAAGGAACCAGCTGTTTGGAAAATGAGAGAAGTAGAAAGTACAGGTATTTGTGTTCAACATGTAAGAAGTAGAAAGTACAGGTATTTGGGTTCAACATGTGAGAAGTAGAAAGTACAGGTATTTGAGTTCAACATGTAAGAAGTAGAAAGTACAGGTATTTGGGTTCAAAATGTAAGAAGTACAAAGTACAGGTATTTGTGTTCAACATGTAAGAAGTAGAAAGTACAGGTATTTGTGTTCAACATGTAAGAAGTAGAAAGTACAGGTATTTGGGTTCAACATGTAAGAAGTAGAAAGTACAGGTATTTGTGTTCAACATGTAAGAAGTAGAAAGTACAGGTATTTGTGTTCAACATGTAAGAACTAGAAAGTACAGGTATTTGGGTTCAACATGTAAGAAGTAGAAAGTACAGGTATTTGTGTTCAACATGTAAGAAGTAGAAAGTACAGGTATTTGGGTTCAACATGTAAGAAGTAGAAAGTACAGGTATTTGTGTTCAACATGCAAGAAGTCAAAGTAAAAAAGTCCTCAGAAAAATAAGTAGTGGAGTAAAGTACTGATACCAGAAACATATACTTAAGTGCAGTAACTAAGTATTTGTACTCCACTACTTCCCACCTCTGATCACTAGTGTGTTCGTTAAAGGGGACCTATCATGCAAAATGCACTCTTGTACGTCTTTTATACATGAATATGTGTCCCCGGTGCGTCAGGAAACTCACCAAGTGTCAGAAAATACAACCCTCTCTCTTTTCCTCCATACCCAAATCTCTAAAAAAGGGGCGGCTGTAACGGATCTGATACAGACTGATCCAGATTTGAATTATTTCCTACGTCACAAAAGAGGTGTTCCGCTTATTGGTCAATTCTCCACCTATCAGGGGAATGAGAGGTTGGGCCACGGCCGGCCATTGCCGCTCATAAGCGCTGGAGACGCTGTAGTACATATGCCAGGCCTGTAAATGGCGCTGTAGTCTGCCACAAAAGCAGCGAAGAAGACTTCCCTTGCATGGTTGCCATGGTTGCCCTTCTGTTTATTCTCCGCTGTGGCTCTTTTTCTCCCTCCCCGAGGCAAGCTTTTGCGCCTCCTGCTTTAAAACAAATGAATAATGACTATATAATCATATGTAAGGGATAATGTGCAGCGACGCGGTCATTATGGGGAAAAGAACACAGACAGGCTGATCAGGAGCCCGACGCGAAGCGGAGGGATCTAGATCGGCATGAAGGTGTTATTATCCCGCTTATTACATGGCCACATTCTCAACAAAGTAACGATATGACTCCCAATATTAATTGAAATGCTTTTATGGATTTAGAAAAATAGTCCGTTGTTACTGTTTGAACCATGGGTTTGAACTAAGGTAGCAACGGCAGGAACTGCTTCGATAGTGTTTTTGAGGAGCTTTTTGATTACAGATTTTAAAACATCGTTGCTTGCTTTAAAAGTAGCACAATTCATTATGTCAAACCTTGGAAAGTATCTAGATATCCCTGCCCTAATGTCAAAGTAACTGGCAACTGAATATGTGTCGCCGTTTGATGTCTATGTCTGGACCGCTGCGTAAAAAGGAGGGTTTCTGCCCCGTTACTTCTCTTCTTACTTCTATAAGAATAAAACACGGAGGATGGAGATCTCTTTTTCTCCCCCTCTTCTGACAGCCCAGCAGCTGATCTCAGAGCACGCGCCCCTCTCCTGCAGGGGGGCGTGGCCAGCTGCAGCTCACAGAATCAGCCCCCTGCAAAAACAGCGCTGGAAAGAGCATAGAGCGAAATGAGGCATGGCTAAAATGCAGGATCTGTTTGGTGTTTTGAAAAAAAAACTATATTTATATACTTTATATAGGTATGGCCCTACAATATATTGTTCAAATATAGCATGATATGTCCCCTTCAACTTAATTAAACTGCAGAAAGGTTTTAGTTATCAGGGGAAATAAAGCCCACGCAGCCCGGGGGGGCGATGTCTCTTTTATGTCCACGCTGTGTCTTAAAGTCAGCGTGTTGTCGATTTAAACCTTCCAGTCGATGATCTCTGATGGGAAGCTTCTTGTCTTCATGTATAAGTTAGAGCGAGCATTTATGACGACATTAACGTATGGCTAAATAATAAATACAGTAGGTATATTATTTATGTTTTGTTTCAACGCAGCTCATAATTTATGGCTCCTGTTGACCCTGTGGATTTGACATTAATCAAACTGAGAGGTTCGCCCGACACGGAGAGACTGAAACTATATTTGACTCATTATTAACATTATTTGTTTGTCTTTTATGGGAAACTACACACACATAGTAAACCTTTCTTGATGTTTTGACTGTTTAAATAAACACTAAGATGGTAAATAACAGTATTTAGGGAAACACAATAAGCATACGCAGCATTTCCAGGATCAAAACCTTTTTAATTATAATGGGCAATATAAAGAAATCCATATAACTAAGTACACATTTTATGTACGTGCACTTCATTCGAGTATTTCCATTTCCTGCTTCTTCACACTTCATACTTCTACTATAAGTCAAAAGCATCAAAAAGTTACTTTACAAAATATAATAAATCAAACTAAATGTAATCAAATGTATTATCTGTTATTTAAGTCTTACAAAAAATGCATTCATCCCTCGGTTTACATCACAAGCTACCCAGAAGTATTTATAGTCAATTATAATATAATATCATGTGAAACGAAAATAGGGAATAGCCAAACGAGTACTTCTACTTTAAGGTACTTTGATACTTGTTTACTCAATAAACATTTCTAATGCAGGACTTTTACTTGTAACTTGTTGTTTTATACTGTGGTTTTCCTACTTTTACTGGAGCAGAACCTCACCTCAACACGCTGCAACTCTTTCAAAAACAACGATTGTTTAAAGATGTTTTTTAATCATCAAGAGCTGCCAACACTCCCTGATGCTCTGTGTGAGTTCAGAAGGAGAAGGAGGAGGAGGAGGAGGAGGAGGACATGTTCACATCCATTATTGTTTCCGTCTGAAGTGTAAAAATGTTTTGAGAAAAAATGAGAAAATCATTGTTTTAAAAGCCCAACACATTAACCTCTGAAACAACAGCTGTAATTACACCTCAGTCAGCAGAACGCCACTTTCTCTCAAGTGGAAAAGCACAAAGAAAGCTTTCTGCAGACGCTTTCTGCAGGCGCTGTTGCATCGAGGCCTCTTTGAACAAAGCTAATAGCCACTGATCTCACGGTATATTAGCAAAATATTCCCGCTTCTCTCCGGGAAAAGAGGACGTTTCTCTGTCTTACTTGGAACTTCCTGAATCGGATTTACACTCAATTATTCCTTTCTCTTTAGACTAGCACAGAACAAGCTGCATTGATTCTCACTCCCCTCAGATGTAATCTAAAAAGTGTATCTTTTATGACCGTTGCACATTTTTCACACAAAAATCGGTGACTTAAATAAAGTAATCAATAAGTTGCAGCTAAAAGGACAACAACACCAAAAATCATCCTGGTATTATGTCAGATCTTACAGAAAATACAAAACCTCACCTTTTAAGGTCAGAATAAAACAAATTCATAAAGAAAGTAAGAAAATGGGATCTTATTAACAGATGTGTTGGTGTGCATCTCTTTGCAAAGGCCCTTACATCTTTTTAAACTTATTGGAAGAACCTTTTATTGTATACCTGACTTTTTAACGTCTGTAAATTATTAAAAACGCCTTTTATCCATCTCAATATTATCAGACGTCTTGGCAATAGTGTCCCAAAAGATCTGCTTGAATCCTACGCAAGAGCAACTAAGTGCTGCCTCACTAAAAAGTTAACAGCTTAAACTTTTCACGCCCTGCTGTTTCAGGATCAGCGTTTTCACGGAGCTTCTCGCTGCAGGTCGTGCATGTATTTGTGTAGAATAAACACCCTGATACTGACAGTAATGCAGCGTATGACCTGTGTGGATGTGACACATGTCCTCTCTCTTCCTCTCTCAGTGAGGAGAGGAACATGCTCTCTCTCTGCGCTCCACAGCCTCCTTGTTCTCTCGGAAACTCTGCACTTTTTCAGCATACTGTGGGGATCCTCCGCAGCCGCCCAGGTGTGACTGCATGTCAGAGAGAAGTCCCACAATTACACCCTCCTCTCCTCCAGACCCTCTTATTAACCCCTGCTGAGGCACGTACACAGATGCAGTCATGCATTAAGATTTCAGGTGTGTAGCTGACAAGCATGTAGGCCTCAAATGCCTTCTTTGAAACTTAAATGTTATTTTTGTATTTTTATTTGATTTGTTTATTCCACACATGGCAGTTATTTTAAAATAAAACATGTTTACTTGTACTGGTTTTTTGTTGTTGTTTTTATAGCACATGGTGGAAAGGAGCAGGGAGAAGAAAATCTTATTTTATTTCCCTCTTCTTACAAAAAAATAACCATTAAAAAGTAAAATAAAAGCAATATTCTTTCCGTCACAGTTGCTTACAAATTCTGAAACAAATACGTGCAAAAATACGTTCACCTTTGTGTCATTTCCCCTCAGACTCTCTGTCTAGATCTGCAAATCAATTCTGCAAAAGTCCTCTTAATGCAGGAATGCTATGCTAGTTATTACAGAAAACTAATGGAATGGCGCATTTCCACTACAGGGCCTCGCTCGGTATGGCTAGGCATTGTTAGGACTGGCTCACGTTATGCTGCGTTTCCATTACAGTTTAGTAGCTGGGGCAGTAACTATAGTAACGCAGTGTAGGCGGAGCCGTGACGTCATCTTCAATGCGAACCACAGAAAAACAACACAGCCGTTAGCTCTTAGCACTCATATCTGTTCAGAAACTAGACAAAAGTTAAACAAGTACAAACCACAGACTGTCTGTGTCATGGAGAATACAGTCGCTGGTTTATTTATGTCTGTATAGGCCGTTGTTGTGAGTGTGGACGGTCGGAGCATATATAACGTTAGCTTAGCCAAGCTCCATTTAGAAAACACGCATTTTAAAATGGTTTTTCGCCTGCCGTCTGTCTGCAGACTTGTCAAAGCATTAATTCATGGTTTTTACTAACCGGTATCAGCATGTTGTTACTTCGGCATCATTTTGAAACGTGTATTACAATTAAATCACGGTCAAATATGTTCATATTGTTGTTGTTGTAGTTGTAGCCCCCTTGCCAGCGATTCTCTTTCTCTAGTTTAGCATACTCAGTCCGACTCAGTTTGTTTGCTCGGAAAGAACCTCGATTTTATGGGGCCAGAAAAACTGTGAAATAGTACCCGCTAGCCGGTACTACGCCAAGTGGAAACGCAACCAAAAACGGGCCAGGCACGGCACGGTGGTGTCAGATTATTTATAACACAATGGTGATGAAAGCTGGTTCGAGGGGCCCCCAGTGAATGTTTGCCTAGGGCCCCCACAGACCCTAGAATCGGCCCTGGACATAAGGAGCTGTTTGTTCCACAACAAGCTGGAGGAGAGTCCGACTCCTCTCCTGTCAGACTGAGAGGCTCAGGTGAGCTAAAGGACTGTCTGAGTTTAGATAGTTCACTTTAGTCTAAGTTATCTCAGTGGGTCTCAAACGGTTTGGTCACAAATTATTCAAAAGATTATTTCCGCGGCACACCTTCATATGATCACTATACAAAAATAAGAGAATAAAGGAAAAACAGTTATGAAAAACTTTATGACAGTAAAACAAGAATACAGTTTGAAAGGGGAGTGATTTATCCATAAAGAAAAATAACATCTGTTTACAGTTCTGTTTCATATGGGTGTTGAGAGATGTATCCATAGATCTCTTAATGTTGCTCTCAAAGTGCACCAGATTGATGCTTTTAACTTCAATATTTGAAAACATATCTTCCCCGGGGAGCATCCCCCCGGACCCCCTTAGAGGAGGTGAGGTCCGCCCCCTACTCATAAAAAATAGCACTTTACCCCTGCCTAAATGCCGTGAGCTGAATATCAAGCCTTCGTTGTAACAGTCGCGGGTGTACTGTGTGTGTGCGTGTGGGGAGTGTTGCAGTAGAAAATTCCACCGTAGCGCCGCGGCTGCCGCCACTGTGGGCTAAGCCCCGAATGTTTTCAGGTCCAGGCGACGCCCCTGGTTGGCCTTATATAGAATTCACTTTTAAAGACCATCATTACGTTGCATTGTTTGGGAACTTTGATTTGCAGATTTGTCCCATGTCCCAAAGGGCCCATGTCATGCTTTTCCGGTTATTACCCGTCCCCTTGTGTTATGAAGGTTTTTCTGCATGTAAACGGTCTGCAGAGTCACAAACCCTCAAAGTACACCCTGTAGCGAGTAAAACTCTAACACAGAGAAGACCTCCCCAAAACGCCTCGTTGGAGATTTCTCATTTTCTTCCTGGGTATCGCTACGTAGCGATACCCAGGAGCCACGCCCAGAGCTATGGCCGCACCACCTGCTAGCGTTTCACGAAACAACAAGCCGTTTAGGACAGAGAGTGAATACCTGGTGAATACACAGACTTTACAGAGATGCTGTATGAGAAACCAATGTGAGTTTGGAAAATTGCACAATATAAATCTATTTTATTAAGGCAAGGCAATTTTATTTATACAGCACTTTTCAGCACGTGGCGATTCAAAGTGCTTTACAGATTAAAAGCAAAAGACATTTAAGAACAAATACAGCATAAATACATTATTAAAAAGGCATTGTCTAGGTCAGGGGGGTCAAACTCAAATACACAGTGGGCCAAAATAAAAAAATGGGTACTAGTCGAGGGCCGGACTCGTTCAATGTTTATTGCAAAACTTATTGAAATGAACTTATTGCACATATTAAACCTGGAACTAACTAAGCTTATATTATTGCCTATAAAAACAACATTAAATAATCAGTTGCATTCATTTCATTTTTCCAAAGGCCAACAGCTTAAAAAAAACTATTCCCCTCAAAGAAAAAAACAAACATGCCCTGTTGTCGTGAGAAAAAAAGTGCAGAAGGAAACATCCATTAAACTCAGTGTGCTGCTCAGTGATGCTAGCTCAAGCAGAACTCATCTCATCTTGGGTGCAAGGTCATCAATGTTTGGGCTCAGGCTCTGAGCTGAGGAAACCCTCAGGATTGAGTGAAGGTGTGCGTGCAATATACCGGCGGTCCAGATCTAATAGTAATTAGAAATTATCCTGCGGGCCGAAATTAAATTCACCAAGGGCCTGATTTGGCCCCGGGCCTTGAGTTTGACACATGTGGTCTAGGTTATGCTTTTTTAGGAGCGGTTTAATTACTGCAGTTTTCAGGGCCTGTGGAAATACACCTGATTGAAGAGACTTGTTTGCTATGTGTAGTATATCTGAGGCCAAGCAATGAAAACAGTTTTGAAAAGTCCTGTCGGGATGATGTCGAGGCTACAGGAAGAGGATTTCAGATGTTGGATAATGTCTTCCAGGTCTTTAGCATTTGTCAGACGGAATTGTGTCATGGTGTCTGGATTGGCTTTAGGTGAACACAGGGACAACACATTGGCTGTAGCCTGTACCTGAAGCAGAGGCACTGACTGCCTGTCTAATTTGCATGATTTTGTCAGTGAAGGAAGCAAAGTCATTGCACGCCCTGGTGGATAGAAATTCTGAGGATAACGACACTGGGGAGTTAGTTAGTCTGTTGACGGTAGCAAACAAGGCACGTGAGTTGTTTTTATTTTTGGTAATGATGTCAGAGAAGAAAGACTGTCGTGCCTTTTTTATTTCCTGATTATAGAAACCGAGTTTCTCTTTATATATTCCAAAGTGAACCTGGAGATTTGTTTTTCTCCACCTGCGTTCAGCTTTTCTGCACTCAGTTTTTGCTGTTCTCACAGTCATGGCTTTTCTCCATGGAGATATTTTCTTGCTAGATACTTTCTTTGTTTTAATGGGAGCGATGGTATCCATGACATTTGTTATTTTAGAATTAAAATGATCAACTAGCTCATTTACTGAGAAGTTAGCATGGGCAAGTGAGGGAGTAAAAATGTCCTCTGCATTTTCAGTTAAGTGACGTCTAGTGGTTACCTCTTTCTTAACAGTTGTATGGACGGTAATAGAGCTCTCAAAGAAAACACAGGAATGATCAGAGAGTGCAACATCAGTCACCACAAGCTTAGAGATGTTCAGACCCTTTGAGATGATTAAGTCCAGGGTGTGCCCCTTATTGAGCGTCGGACCCTTGACATGATGAGTCAGTCCAAAATTGTCGATAACACAAAACAGTTCTTTAGCCCCTCTGTCCTCAGGGTTGTCAACATGGATATTAAAATCGCCAACAATGATTAAACGGTCAAAGTCAATACACACTATAGACAACAACTCGGTAAAATCATCAAAAAAAAACAGTGGACCTCAACAATGGAATTATGATCAGTAGAAATGGCCATGACATGGGATCTGATGATCAATTCTTTAGCTAAACGACAATTCTATTGACTCTACTTCTGCACATGTAAATATTAATCTATGCTATGTAACCAAAAAAAGGTAAAATCAGACAAATATGTGCTTCTATTTAGGCTCAAATGAGTCTTCCTTAAAATGTATTGTATGGTTTCAGAATAGAATGCACGCGCTGCTGCGGGATGATTTCCATTTCTTGGCCAACTATCATGTACCAGACGAGTACTTCTACTTTTAGGTACTATGATACAGATACTTTTAGTGTTTTATACTGAGGTTCTTCTACTTTTACTCGAGCAAAATCTCAACTCAACGTGTTTTCATTTGCAACTATCATGATGTTCCTAAATGATGTACGGATGCTCTCTTTTCTATTATGTGAAATGGCTTGAAAAATAATGCATATGGCGGCTGTAAATGGAAAACAAATTATGGCTTACGCCTGCAGACCGCTGTGTTTGGGTTGAGATGTGAATTTGAACGTCTGGCTCCGTCTATAGTGGGGACAAAAAGGATCAGGTGAAGGTGAGGACAATGTTTTGATACGGCTGTCAGTTACATTATGACCCACTCACAGCCTTGTTTCCATTATCATTTCAATACCCAAACTTTGTGATGTGTTGATATACTTTGCAAAATGTTTATTTCCTCTTGTTTTGTTGTGAGATTATTTCCTGGTGGGCATCAGGTTTTGACAGACACTAACGTAACGTGTGCACTGACATGTAAACACTCATCTAAGTCACACAGAAACACAATAAAACAGATGAAATGAAATTACAACTTCACACAGACCGTGATGGATCCTCCCGCCTGAGACATTTTAAAAGTCGGTCTTTTGTTTTGTGCAAAATGAATGGCAGCTTCACGCAGAGTGAGACTCCAACTGTGCTTAAGTGGAATAAATAAACAATTGGCTAAAGTAGAAAGAGTTAATTGTCTTAAACTAATTAAGGAACACCTTATCTGGTTTAATTCCAAAATGCTACTAATTATAGGAATTGTTTTGCCTTCGCCCCTAATTTATTTGTTGTTTTGTCTGTTTGACTGTTTTTGTTCTTGTTTTTTTTTCTGTGAAGCGACCTTGGGTCCCCTGAAAGTGAATTATTATTATTATTGTATACATACTAAGACCCTATAGAGTTAACTTGTAGTAAGGAATATGGGCACACACACCATCTGTCAATATTGAACTTTTTTGACCTGCAGTAAGTAGAGTCCCTCCTGTTTTACCCACAATGCCGCTTCAGCTGATTCAAAATGCTGCAGCTCGTGTACTAACCAGAGTTAGGAAAAGGGACCACATTACTCCTGTTCTGGCTGCCTTACACTGGCTCCCTATAGAAAACAGGATAGAATTTAAAATTCTTCTTCTCGCCTACAAAGCCCTTAATGGGCAGGCGCCATCTTACCTTAAAGAACTCATTATACCCTACTGTCCTACTAGGGCATTGCGTTCCAAGAATGCAGGGTTGTTGGTTGTTCCTAGAGTCTCTAAAAGTACGATGGGAGCCAGAGCCTTTTCTTATCAAGCTCCACATTTGTGGAATCAGCTTCCAGTTTGTGTTCGGGCGGCAGACACCCTATCCGTTTTTAAGAGTGCGCTTAAGACCTTCCTTTTTGATAAAGCTTATAGTTAGGGCTGATTAGATCCAGCCCCTAGTTTTGCTGATATAGGTTTAGTTTGTCGGGGGACATCTTACTTCTTCCTTCTCTCTGTCTATACCTGTGTACTCTCATGTTCCGATTAACCCAGCTTCCCCAAATGTCTTTCTTTTTGGTGTCTATATACGCCGGGACCCGGAGTCATGGTTGATTCTGAGGTCCTGTGTCCTGCATCGCGAGCCCTGGATCTTGAGTCGTGGCTGTGGTCCTGGATCATAGGTCCTGGATGGATATCCTCGTGGATTCATCTTCCTATTATACACACATGCATTTCCAAACATTTGGACTACCTATGTTGCAAATGTATTATCTTTTCAATTCACACACGACATCTATTGCACGTCTGTCCGTCCTGGGAGAGGGATCCCTCCTCTGTTGCTCTCCCTGAGGTTTCTCCCATTTTTCCCTTTAAAACTGTGGGTTTTCTTCGGAAGTTTTTCCTTGTACGATGTGAGGGTCTAAGGACAGAGGGTCTAAGGACAGAGGGTCTAAGGACAGAGGGTCTGAGGACAGAGGGTCTAAGGACAGAGGGTGTCGTATTGTCATACTGATATTTTGTACGAACTGTGAAGTCCACTGAGACAAATGTAACATTTGTGATATTGGGCTATATAAATAAACATTGATTGATTGATTGATTGAATGCATTTCTGCCTCTAGGTCAGAGCAATCCAATAGGTCAACGCTGCATGAGATGTGCTGCAGAGCGAACACGTTGTTTTAACATGAGATGTGTGCAGATCAGACACTTTGATTTCATTTAAAATAATAATATAACTCCCCAAACATGAGCCACTGAGGACTGGGAGGATCTGATCTGCGGCTAATGAAACGTAAAGCTTCATTTAGATGGATTCCTACCAGGAGAATTAGTCCCCCAGCCCCTTTGATGGCAGCAGATCTGATGGAAGAGAAAGAAAAAGAGATATAATGATGTGCGGTTTCTTCTCTGGACCTGGGAGTATCCCTCGGAGCAGGCTGATCAGCGGGGTGGGTTAAAGGGTGCTGCTTTTTACTCACTGCGAAGAGGGAAATACACTGCAAAACAAAATCTTGCCAAGTATATTCGTCTAATTTCTAGTCAGAATATGCAGTTGATATCCGACAAAGTAACAATGCAGTGAGATACAGGCTCTTGCATCTTAAGTATCTCTTTAAGTCTCTTGCAAACATGTTATTTTGAGTTGTATCTCAGATGAAACTAGTTTTTTTAAGCTGCTGAACAAAAACTAATTTGAGCATTTCAGCTTATTTTGTAATACAACATCGCGCTGTAAAAACGAAATCTTGCCAAGTATATTTGTCTAATTTCGAGTCAGAATATGCACTTCATATCAGACAAATTAAGAAGTAACAATGCAGTGAGATATAGGGTCTTGTTAATAGACAATTCATCTTAAGTATGTCTTGAAAACCTCTTATTTTGAGTAGTATCTCAGATGAAACTAGTTTTTTTTAAGCTGCTGAACTCAGAAAACAGAAATTGTTTGAGCATATCTGGCATATTTTGTAAACACAACATTTCCTAATCCTGGTTCAAAATAAATTGTCTATCTTATTACAAGATCTAATTTATCTAAATATCCAATCCCATTTCAATAACTCTTATCAAGCTAATCTTAACTTGTTCTTCTGGCAGATTTGTTTACATATTTCAAGCGAAAACACCTTGTTTTTATTCTTTTCCTTGTTTTCGGAGCAGCATTTTTCCAGTGTAACAAAGGGAGATGCAATTGAGGGAGGGAAGGATCGCTAAAGTTAAGGTACATCGGGAAAGGGCTGGGAGGAGGTAGGGTGGAGGTGGGGGTGTCTGACATCGCCCCCACGGTCATAACAGCAAGGTCTGCATGTGGGAGCAGCTGCCGTGCCCTCTGCTTCCTCCCCGAGAAAATATGTTTGGAATATTAATCGTGCTGCTCATTCTGCTTATGGCAGCTGTCTGCACTGAAGGTCCAGTGAGCTGCGATGATGACACAATACAGGGTGAACAGCAAAGCCTCATCTCTGGAAACTAACTGGTTGATTGGAGAAGGCACTCGATACAATACCAGCTTATTTACAGAGGAATATTTCACATTTGGTTCTTAGCAGGCTCCAAAAACTCCTCGCTTCCCTTTGATGCTATTTCAGTATTTCTACCTTCGGCATCACCTCCCTCTCTGTCTCACATTGTCAGCTCGTTGTCTGACGGCTGCAATGTACTTCGACAGGAGTTAATTTGAAGTACAACTCGGCACAAGTGGCTGTTTTGTGACCCTGTTTGTGTTGGATGAGCACACCGTCCTCTCTGGGGAGACGCCTGCAGGCATCCCGCAGATCTGACACGGCTCTGCACGCTCACACAAACACAGAGGAAGGGAAGGACAAACATACAGTTCCCCAAGAATCCTGCCTGAATACATGACTGAGAAATCAACTTTAACAAGTTCCCAAAGCTGGGGTCCAAATAGGTAAATATGAAGCGTGCAAGGTGGAAGGAGTACAAGTACCAATACGTTATTGTCAAAATACTTCATCACAAGTAAAACCTGCATTGAACATATTGTAAATAAATGTACTTAAAGTATAAAAAGTAAAAGTACTCATTGTGCAGATTAATTTCCTTTTAGTGTGTATATAATTATATTTACATATGGGACATATGTAGATTATATTGTTGCATCAAGTAGCATGGAGACCAACAAAGTTCTGATTGACTTTTTGTGGATTATTTAAATTAATTCTAATTTAAAGAGTTAGTCCACTAGTTTAATTTGTGGAGATGCATATAACTGTTTAATAAATCTAGTACAGTAAAAAGACATTATTTCCATTAGTAGAGAAGTGTAAAGTCATTCAAATGAAATACGATAAAGTAAAGTACCTCAAACTTGTACTTAACTTGGGTAAATGTAGTAACTTCTCACCTCTGCTCAGGAGCATGCAGGACCATCTTCTGTAATACAAATACTACCCCCCCCCCCCCCTGTTGTGTATGGGTGCATAAAGAAAAGGCAGCCACCATGCAGCATTTTGATATTCATGCCCTCCTCCTCTCACACAGGGATTTCTTTGCAAAATCCAAAACAGATTCAGGACCTTTGTGAACATGAGGGCCTGAGGGATTTTCGGGCTCCCCCCCCCTCATGCCACTGAAGCACCTCAGCACTCAGCGGGACCCTCAGATGACAGAAGGAGCCGAAATGTCAAAAGAGGGATGGAAGAAGTGGTGTGGAGGAGAGAGAGGGAGGTGTGGAGGAGAGAGAGGGAGGTGTGGAGGAGAGAGAGGGAGGTGTGGAGGAGAGGGACCCTGGTGTGAGGTGGCGGGGAGGGGCCGGGAGGTCAGAGGCAGTGAGAGCCAGTTTAATCTGATAGGAGTTCATCCATGCAGAGGAGCACCAGCGATCTGCACACACTATTCACCAGGCTCAGGAGAAGAGGGAGACATAGTAGTGTGTGTGAAGAATGCAGATGATGTGAGTCAGGGGAGGAAGAGGGAGGAGAAGAAGCATCATGGTGGGCTTTGAAAACATCAGGGCGCGAGTCATGCACAGGTAGATGTGGATATAAGAAGAGGGAGTACTTACATCTTCTACTTGAGTTATATAGTAATACCACAGTGCAGCAATACTGTCTTCTCCAAGTAAAAGCTAGAAAAGTACACAGGTATTACCATCAAAATATACTTAAAGTACCAACACTAAAAGTTACAATACGGCAGAATGGCCCTTGTCGGAATAATATGCACTTCATCACTGGATTATAATAAGTAATGCATTTATGTGAACATCATTTCAGTGTTGCAGCTAGTAAAGATGGAGCTTACTTGAATGCCTTTCCATATTGTCAGGTATCTTAATCCATCTTTCACATCATATTTCATTAAAAGTATGTACCTGCAAAATAACTTATTTTGTCACATTTCTTTTTTTACTGCAGTGAGAGTACAATGGAAATATTAAAGTACAAGTACCTCACAATTATACTTACATACAGTCCTTAGTTACTCTCAACACTGACTGTAGAAGGTATCTCTCAGTGGCTTTCCAAACAATAAATAAGGACCTCAAGAAGAAGGAAGTAGCGTGACAGATTGAGACCAAGAGCTCGATGTGGGATCCATACAGGTGAATATCGCCCCCTCCTCTCTTTCCTCTCTGAACAGCGAGGGTCACCCTACTATCTCTCTGCTTCCGTCTCACTGCACCCCCTCGTCATGCTCTGTAATTAAAACCACAGGTGGGCCCCGTAATACTGTCTGGATGCTCCCAGCATGCAACAGGCACCATCTGGTTCAGAGGAGGCTTGTTTTTTATCCCTACAAACAGCCAGGGGTTCAAACATCAAAGACTCAGATCTTTGATCGGACCTCAGCGGGGTCGAGAGCAGAGGGAATAATATCCTCTGTCTTTTGAATCTTTCTGCAACACAAAGCGTGAAATGGGAGAGGCGAGTCGGAGCTTGTGAGCCGACAAGTCGAGCCTCACCTGCACCGCCTCTCCTGTATCATGTCCTCCCAAAATGTCTGCCTGCAAACCTGTGAGAGTATTCTCCCAAGACTCCCGCGGCGCTGATTACTTTCGCTCCGGTGCATGCCTCGCTAAAGCGAACATGCTCACTACTCCTTGAAACATGGCACAAGTCATGAGAACACATGACGAGGTCACAGAGCTTTGAATACGATCAAACCTCTGGTGTGTTTGTTTTTCTGCTGAATTTAATATTCATTTCCGTGTAAGGGTAAGCTGTTTGTAATACTCCTGCTTGCCAATTGGGAGCAAATGCCTTTCAAATTAGAATCAGAGATGAGGAGTTATGAGGGAGACAGAATCACGTCTCAAAGCCTTCTCTCTCTGTGTAATAGAGCCTTTAAACAAAGCGCCGCGCAGTCGTCTCCAGACACGAGATGACAGACCAGTTTTGAGTTATTTTCTCTGACAGGAAAGTGTAACGGCGCAGGATGGAGCAGCTCATTTGAGATCAGAACAGAGAAGGACAGAGTTGCACCCGGGGCGGTGGCAGATTGCAGATGTCTGACTACAGTATGCATGATGGTGCAAGCGAGCGGCGCTCTTAGAACAGCGGAGAAATTCACTTAAAGTTCGGTCTCTGAGGAACAATAAAGCTAGCATGATCCCCCCCCCCCCATTACCTCTTTTCTCTGGCTGGTTCCCCTCCTCCCTCCTCCTTTAGTGATGTGACACAAAGTGTGCGACGCAATTTGTATTTGCATGTTAGTTTTATGTACCAGCAGGTTTAGATGACTTTCAACATCTGTCCAGGGACTACAGACGAAAAATAGCCTGTTGGCTAACTCTAGCGCATTTACAGAAATGTCAATCAATGTGCACTGTCCCTGTCAAATAAATAAATAAATAGAGCAACACACGCACCGTGCTGTGTGCCGTGTGTGTGTGTGGGTTAACTGAATGTGTCCTGAGCATCTGTTGTAGTAGTAAGGGCCTAATAGAGGTGGGTTTAAAGTGGGGGGAGGGAGCACTGGTGCATTATATGACATGCTGAACCTTTTGATCAGAGCTTAAAATGCAGCTTGGAAACTGTGTGACGGCACATAATAAAGCATGAAAGCTCATTTAAACAAATGTCTGTTTAAGCGTCCCTATTAGACATTTGTTAAATTGTCACTAAACCCCTCCCCAAGAAAGAAGATTATCCACTCACAGCATAGCAACCGTAACTAGGCACAGCAGGCCTGAGAAGCTCTGGATTTCTCAGAGGATGTGAAGTTCTTTTCAAACCCTTTCCAAATGCAGAAATACACACAAATACAAAAGCATAGGTGTTAGGATCAACTTAAAGAGTGTGTTTATCTGTGGGCCAGCAGAGGGGGAGGAGAGGGCATGCCACCCCACCTTAGTAGCAACATATTATAGTATACAGTGGGGCAAAAAAGTATTTAGTCAGCCACCAATTGTGCAAGTTCTCCCACTTAAAAAGATGAGAGAGGCCTGTAATGTTCATCCTAGGTATACCTCAACTATGAGAGACAGAATGAGAAAAGAAAAAATCCAGAAAATCACATTGTCTGATTTTTAAAGAATTTATTTGCAAATTATGGTGGAAAATAAGTATTTGGTCAATAACAAAAGTTAATCTCAATACTTTGTTATATACCCTTTGTTGGCAATGAGAGAGGTCAAACGTTTTCTGTAAGTCTTCACAAGGTTTTCACACACTGTTGCTGGTATTTTGGCCCATTCCTCCATGCAGATCTCCTCTAGAGCACTGATGTTTTGGGGCTGTCGCTGGGCAACACAGACTTTCAACTCCCTCCAAAGATTTCCTATGGGGTTGAGATCTGGAGACTGGCTAGGCCACTCTAGGACCTTGAAATGCTTCTTACGAAGCCACTCCTTCGTTGCCCGGGTGGTGTGTTTGGGATCATTGTCATGCTGAAAGACCCAGCCACGTTTCATCTTCAATGCCCTTGCTGATGGAAGGAGGTTGTCACTCAAAATCTCACGATACATGGCCCCATTCATTCTTTCCTTTACACCAGGGATGGGCAAATGGCGGCCCGCGGGGCGCATGCGGCCCCCACCTCCTCTTTTTGCGGCCCTCAGATTAATTTATAAACAACGTAATTAATAATACTTGTAGTACTGATACCGTCCACTAGACTCCTAGTTACGTCGCGAGCTGCATAGATGATTTCAAATACCGCAAAATAATCTGTGACGAATTTGTGTGTATTGTGTTTGTTTCCCGGGGAAGCACGTTGCTCACAAGAAACACCGGCTGTTGTTATGCGTGCTGTGACGTTAAGTTGCCTCTTGTAATTATGCCTTTACAAGCTTAAAAGTTGTTTTTATCATCTGAATTTGGCGAAACAAGTTTAATATTCTTAAAACCAAGACTTTGTTTATTTGAAATCAGATGAAAACAAACTGTCACGGACCCTGCCGTGTTATCTATGATTACTACGCTTTTCATTCATAATTTCAGCCGGAGGGGGAGCGGCGCTGAGGAACAGCAGAGTGCGGGCTGACAGGTGTCTGTGTTGACACTCCCCTTATTGTGGAATAAGGGGAATGCAAAGACTGGCTACAAGTGTTTTAGGTTCAAGTTAGACAACTAATGTCTGGGTTAGTGTTCATGTCTTCATATGTATGTCATCTAATGGTTAATCTCAATACACACACATTTTCCGTGCTTTCCAATAGTTTAAAATAGTTGTATTCCACTGTTTAATAACCTGTTCAATACAAACATGCCACTTGTAAAAATGTAATAAAATGTATGTGAACTGATATTTGTTTAGTGAGCTTATTAGAGGATGTTCCCATTTTTTGGGGATGTTCCCTTTGATTGTAAAATGTCAATGAAGATGTCAGACTTAGTATATTTGTTAATAATTACATACAACACATGGAATTTTTGTGTGTGTATGTTCCAAGTGAATCTGCGGCCCCCTGGTGGCCAGTACATCAATGATGTGGCCCCCACCACCATCAAAGTTGCCCATCCCTGCTTTACACGGATCAGTCATCCTGGTCCCTTTGCAGAAAAACAGCCCGAAAGCATGATGTTTCCACCCCCATGTTTCACAGTAGGTATGGTGTTCTTTGGATGCAACTCAGCATTCTTTCTCCTCCAAACACGTCTAGTTGAGTTTTTACCAAAAAGTTCTATTTTGGTTTCATCTGACCATATGACATTCTCCCAATCCTCTTCTGGATCATCTAAATGCTCTCTAGCAAACTTCAGACGGTCCTGGACATGTACTGGCTTAAGCAGGGGGACACGTCTGGCACTGCAGGATTTGAGTCCCTGGCGGCGTAGTGTGTTACTGATGGTAGCCTTTGTTACTTTGGTCCCAGCTCTCTGCAGGTCATTGACTAGGTCCCCCCGTGTGGTTCTGGGATCTTTGCTCACCGTTCTTGTGATCATTTTGACCCCACGGGGTGAGATCTTGCGTGGAGCCCCAGATCGAGGGAGATTATCAGTGGTCTTGTATGTCTTCCATTTTCTAATAATTGCTCCCACAGTTGATTTCTTCACACCAAGCTGCTTACCTATTGCAGATGCAGTCTTCCCAGCCTGGTGCAGGTCTACAATTTTGTTTCTGGTGTCCTTTGACAGCTCTTTGGTCTTGGCCATAGTGGAGTTTGGAGTGTGACTGTTTGAGGTTGTGGACAGGTGTCTTTTATACTGATAACGAGTTCAAACAGGTGCCATTAATACAGTTAACGAGTGGAGGACAGAGGAGGCTCTTAAAGAAGAAGTTACAGGTCTGTGAGAGCCAGAAATCTTGTTTGTTTGTAGGTGACCAAATACTTATTTTACAGAGGAATTTACTAATTAATTCATTAAAAATCCTACAATGTGATTTCCTGGATTCTTTCCCCCCATTCTGTCTCTCATAGTTGAAGTGTACCTAGGATGGAAATTACAGGCCTCTCTCATCTTTTTAAGTGGGAGAACTTGCACAATTGGTGGTTGACTAAATACTTTTTTGCCCCACTGTAAATGTTGTCCTGATACCCAGGTTTATGGCTTTAACAATGCCTCAAAGTTTAACAAATATCAGAGAAACGCTCCATTGCTAAATCCGTCCGTGGTGCTGAAAAGGAAGACGGATTTAAAGTGTTTTCTCACCTATATAGTTAGTGTTGTCCCCGTAGGTGTTAGCAAACACAATAAAAATGGTTGTACATGGGGCGTGTCGTTGGTAAAACACGTGATATTACTCATATTTGCTATTTTCTACTTAAAGAGTGTGGAGGTGGAACTGTTGCGTCAACGAACACAACCAACAGACTAACACATGAAGAGATTTGCTTTTCAAACCGGTCTTTAGAGTATATTTCCTTGATCTTGACAACTTTGAGGGGGTTTATTTTGTATAACTCACTATTTGGGAACTATATTAAGACTATATTAAGGCTAGTAAGGGAAAGGTTAGCATTAAGTGACACATCTGTGCAGTAACACGTCTCTGGCTGCTAGTTGTCTTAACTCCTTTCAACTCCAGCTGATGATCCACCCCTTTGTCTATTTTCCAGATTAGTCAAGAGTGTCGTCGTCAAAGCCAACTGGAGGCACCCACATTGAGCTTCGATGTGACTTCACGGAGAGTATTCCCATGTTGTAAACAGTCTATGATACTAGCCAGTATAATCACTGATCGCTGACTAAAACAGGAGTTTGATATTGTTGTTATCATTTAATCTGCCATGTGATTTCAAACCACATGGAGTGCAGTGTGAGTCGGAGGCGTATCAACGCAACAGCTGGACTGCCGGAGCATCAAGGCTATGCTGAAGATGCAGCTACCGCAAAGCATCTTGTTAATATGGAAGTGAAATAAGTTGCAATTCAGCCTTAAGGTTTTTAAATTATAAAAGGCACGCACCACCTGTGGGAAATCTGTGGAAATGATTTAGAAATAGCAAAGCCTTTCTGACTCACAGAGCACTCGGAGCACAAACCTCTAATCGCTGACCTTGATCCAGATCTCTTTGTGGAGAGGGACCCACTCTCCCCCCGGTTTTTCACTGGAAGAGCAAGAGTGAAGCATTCAATGGCAGACTATCCATTAAGGCCGTGCGCAGCAGGGGTATTATTTATCAAAACGCAGTTGATGGATTGAGATTCATGTCTCGCGGTTCAGATATGATAACCCACTCTACTTGGCCTTCAATTCACATCTCTTTCTGCCTCACAATTCATCCCTCAGCCCTCACTTTCTTCTCACTCCCCATCTGTTCCTTACCCCATGTGTCATAAGCCCCACCACCCTCATCTCAAGCTATTCTCCTTCCTCTCCCCCCCCCCTACTCCTCCATTTCCTCACCTCTCCTCCCGTGCCCAGCGAGAAACCGGCGGCAGCAGAATCCTGATCAGCCACTTTGTGCTCTAAGAAGGCTTGCCAAACTGCCTTTCCCATTAATCAATAGCTCCGCTGGCTGCGGTTAACACCTGTAACCTCTGCATTACATGGAGGGAGATTTCCAGTCCTGGAGCAGAATAGCAAACACCTAACTTATCCCGGCTGCAGCCAAACCCTGCTCGGTGCAAAACATTTCACCCGCTGAGCAGATAAAGTCCCCGCGATTAGAAACATGGACGTCTCTCATGTATTTTGAGTGAAGGAGTAAGTGCTGATCAGAAAAAAAAGCCTATCTGAGGGCTGTTTCTGAATCCACACTTTGCCATATGGATGGAAAGAGAAGTTTACACTTAGATGCTGAGATAGAGGTAAATGAAATTCATACCGCAGTATCTAGGTCATTTGTAAGGCCCAAAGCAACACCTCCTTCCCTGCCTGCTTCTCCGTGTGTTGCTGGAGTGTGAGGAACATCAAGGAGAAGAAAACACTCTCCACATCCTGTGTGCGCAGCAACAACGCTGCGCTGCGAGCGTGCCAGCGTGGAGTTTCTTTTGACAGTTTCAAGATAGAGCGAGCTATTATTGTTGCACTAAATGCATCAATGTGGTATTTGCTGAAACAATGTGCTTCGCTTAATCAGTCAAATAACTAATATCATAAAGAATGAAAAACAAGATCTTAACACAACTATGCACACAAATCTAAAGCCTACATTGTAGTTAGAGCAATATGTACCACGGTAGCTAACTACCATACCGTCCAAACCTGCAATTAAGGATTTTTTTAAGAGCATGAGAACTGCTATTTATTTCCAGTATAAACCCAAGTGACTGGTATTGTGTGAGATATTGACCCATTACAACTCGTGCAACGTACTGAACTTATGTATCTAACAAACCTCTATAAGAGCTCCTCCTGACTAAAAAAGTCAAATAAATTCACTGCAAAGACTGAACCTATAACCTTGTGCAGGGTGTAACCTTTTAAGGGGCGAGAGTAGTTGTGTTTCCATTAAAAAGTTGCACCTGTTTGGACTCAAATCTGCTAAAATAGAAAATGAAAGTGTGATTTTCCCGACTACCGAATGCAAAAGTGTTTAAAAGTATGCAACAAGGCTACATAATTAATCAAGCTGCAAAAACCCACCCATGATAGCAATTCTTTAATGAATAATTTCTCTCTCTTCGTCATGTGTTCCTTTGGTGTTGTTATAACCCCCGATGGATATGGATGGTGAGGTGAGGACACGTTAAAACATTTGGATGGAGATTGAAATGGTGTTTCAGTGACAGGAGGATCACAGTTAACACTATTAAAGTAACAGCTTGTACAATATAACTTTCTCTGCCTGTTTAATGGTTTCAGATTGTTTTGTTCCAGCTGGTAACCGGACAAAAATATCCCAAAAGATGTTTCAAAAAGTTACTCTGGGGCATTTTAATATAGAAAGGTTTTAAGATGTCATTGAAATAGGATGCTGGTGCGTGGGTATAAGGGAAATTCATCAATCATACGTTCACTCGCCTTTCTTATGTAACGTAGTCACATCAGAGCATAGCTATTGCAAAGTTACTATCGATGATATGGCTTTTGATGGTACTAAACGAACTTAATGCCCTTTTCTGTTGGAGCACAACTACTAGAAGACTGTGAGGAAATGCTAACAACATTGTCCTTACTATTTATGAAAAAGCAAACGCAAAGGCCTCGTAACTTTGACATCAAATGGTTTGGGGTTTTTCACCTCTCTGATACTCAGGGGGTTTCCTTTGCCAAAAGAGAGAAACTCACAATAAACCAAGTTAGATAAACTCAAAGCATTATTGCTCAACATAAAAAAAACTCCTCCTTCACAGTACATTTCAGTTGGATCAGCAACTCTAGGTAATAGTTGTTATTAATGAAAGGCATTCTGGGAAGATTGTAGGAAACAACGACAAACTAAAGTATGGTTCTTCAAAAGCTGATGATTTACTCCTTCAGAGAATCCTCCTTTTAACGTCATAAAAACACTGAGGCTCTAACCCATTCAGCTGCATCTCAGCACTCATACATCACTGTTACGGCCCGTCCACACTACAGCTTCAAAAAAAGCCTGGAGCTGGGCGTGTCTGAAGCTCGACCAACAACCAATCACATGAATCTCCCGCCCCTGACACACAAGCAGCGGTTTGATTGGCTAGAGCTTGTACTGGCATATGATTTGATTGGCTGACGCTTCCACCGAAAGCTTCAGAAGCTTCAAAAGTTGAACATTGCTCAACTTTTGCCTGAAACGCCAGGAAAGCTCCGCTCTGCTTCCCACAATGCAGTTCGGCGAAAAGTGACGTCACCCCATTCAAAGTGAATGGACGCGTTGGAAACCGTTTTTGAAGCTGTCGAAGCTGTAGTGTGGACGGGCCGTTACTCCTCCTCCACCTCTTCCTCTTCTCCCTTCTTCTCCTCTTCCTCCTCCAATCTTCCACATATCCACCCATCCCTCTCTTCCACGTGAATCTCCAGTTCTCAGGAGTCTATGTTTCTCTGGCCCTGACCCTCAAACACTCACACACTGGCCTCATACACACACACACACACACACACACACACGCACGCACACACACACACACACACACACACACACACAGATAAATGGACCATGAAGTGGGCTTCTGGGAGGCTTCGGTGCACGTCTCCATCTCACCTCAGCAGTATTTAGTCCTTGGCCGGTTGATTAAGACGCTGTGAGGATGACTTTGATGAAGGACGTTACATGATCAGTATTAAGATTAAAATGTTCACTAATTATGTAAACCAGCTCAAACATCACAGCGGAGACGTGAGGCGTGTGTTTGTTTCACGTCCTCTGCAGTGACTTTATTCCTAGAGACATACCTGCCCTCCTCTGATGTTATTTTTATTTGCATTCAGTGAATAATGCATGAAGAAAATCACGACCAAAAGTTACTTCACAGCGCTTTTCAAACATACTTGACAATAGCTTAGCAGTGGGTAGCTCAGGCGGGAAACAGATTTGCAGCGCAGACAGAGATGGTAGCTGGAAATGAAAACAGATTGTGGCAGTTGACAGGTGGAATAAAGAAAGAGTGGAGTTTCCTTGATGTGGAAAAGCCTCAGAAGAACCCAGATCAAAGTTTTCCACCGACTTTTAATATTTATCCAAGACATCAGTAGTTGTTTTTCCCCTTTCATTTGAACGGTTTACTTTACTGAAAGGCCAACAAAAGCTGCCTGATTTTAAACAGTGTTCATTAATGGTGGTTCTTTTCAACAAGCCACTTATGCGGCTTTCACACCAGCGCTTTTCCCTTTCTAGCTCCGAGCTAGAGCTTTTCTGGTTCAGCTCCGGTTTCCCTTTTCTGCTCCCGCTCTGTTCACACCGCCCAGAGCCCGACTGGTGCTGCCGCTGCTGCGTCATGACGTCACCGTTTACATCGCTGATTTGCTCCCCAACGGCGTTATGGCGCTCACAACAACAACAACGGGGAACTGCGTCGGGTCGATGATCGTGTTGCTTTTTATCACACAAAGCCAGATTAAATTAAATAACGACTTCTCCAACCTTATGCTTTGCTCCAGAGTGCCGTGGTTCATTGTTTATTAATGTGTTTCTGCGGCATTTACCGACCGCTGCAGTGCTGGCTGCTCTTCCACGGGAGTTTATTCTCCCGTTAGCTCCCGGTTAGCTCACACTGCAGCGGCCGCTCTAAAGTATTCACTGTCCAACTCACACAAGCAGCTGATACATATCCCCAGTTCCCCTTAAGTGAATGTGTGTCAGTCTGAATTGACGCTGTTTGGCATCACAACGCTGTTATGAAAGTGTCTCTGGTATAAAATGGGTGATGTTAGCATAGCAACCGAAGCTAAACTGACTACTTGGTATTGCTATCCTATTGTGGCATAAACCGTTTTCTACAGGCACATTTTACCGGCGTATTTTTATTATGATTCTACTTGTGATAGTCGGACACGACAACCTGTGCAGCCCATGTATTGATTCCATCCGATAGCTGCTATAATACAAAACAAAACGTCTGCCTCTCTCCACAATGATCAATAACAGTGAACGGATGGTCAAAGTAAGGTACAAATAAACAGAACCACACGCAGCCTGGTTAGTGTTGCCTGACTTTATAAAGTGTGTTTATAAGCACTACTGCTTGTAGGCAGGCATGAGAGTCGACCCATGTTCAGGGGAGGTGGGTTTAGTTTCCTGCACGCCTCGACGTAAGAGAGACGTAAGCGACGCCACCTCTTAGCTCTGAAGCTCTTGCCTCTAGACCGACAATTTTTTGGAGCTGGAAGTGAACCGGATTCCGGAGCTAAGAGGCGGCGCCGCTGCGGTGTGAACAGGAAAAACCGGCACTTTTCAGCTCCAGCTCCGAGCCGGAGCTGAAAACGTGTTGGTGTGAAAGGGGCATAAGAGGTGTTATACGTAATTATACGTTTTTAACATCAGGGGAATGTGCTGTGTCTGGAGAATTGTTGTTCGACATCACATTTATTTGTGGGTTGAAGCATTCGTCCATCGCCATCTTTTTTTTACCCCCGCCCTAAAGCACATATTTGTTGTGTAGACTGTCAATGGGAGCATCATTTACTAAATGGGCATTATGTCAGTAATGGCTACGCCTCTCTATTTGGACTGGTAGATCTCGGCAGACTGGTACTTTAAAAGTAGCTCTCGGTTCAAAAAAGGTTGGGCACCCCTGGACTAGACCATAAACTCAGTGATAAATCAGGTAATAAATCAATTCACAAGAAGGGAATGTTCTCATAGACTTCTATACAATTGCGTTTGTTTATGAGACATAATGCAGTTTACTGGATTGGCTTCACTTTTGCCCTCTCAGTTAAATAATTTGTTGTCCTTCGACTTTTACAGGAAACACTATGAATTCACAAAATAAAGCAGAAAATCAATCCTAAAGACACTTTATTTCTGAGTGGGGGTCGGAGAGAAACTTCATAACATTTACATTTTTCCCTCATTAGACCCATTTTATCCAAACCTTGAGAATTAATTATCGGACCCTGCTGCCTACTATATCTCATTGATTTCCTATCCTCTCCCTGAAATGATATAAATTATATCACTCAAGCCTAATGCCGGCGCACACAGCTCTCAGCAGACTGGATTCCCCATGCATATTTTAGGAGTGTGTGCACGCAGGAGAGGAGGAGGAGGTGTGTGTGTGTCCTAGCATTACTATACTTGTGGGGACCTAAATCTGTTTACACAGTCACGTGTGGGGACTCGCCTCCCTTATGGGGACATAATGGAGGTCCCCATGAGAGGAATCATTCATATTAGGGTGAAGAATAGGTTAGGGTTAGGCATGTGTTGGTTGTGGTTCAGGTTAGGATAAGTCTCCAGGAAATGCATGTAAGTCAATGTAATGTCCCCTGAAGTGATGTATACATGGTATGTGTGTGTGTGTGTGTGTGTGTGTGTGTGTGTGTGTGTGTGTGTGTGTGTGTGTGTGTGTGTGTGTGTGTGTGTGTGTGTGTGTGTGTGTGTGTGTGTGTGTGTGTGTGTGTGTGTGTGTGTGTGAGAGAGAGCCAGATCGATTATTGTGTTTGTCTGCGGTTCAGTTTCTGCCACGATAAAATATCTCAAAACAGACGGCTAATGTTTTCACTTTCAGAAAACAGAAACAATGGATGATGTACAAAAAAATTGTGAGATTTTTCTGTATCTTTCTGTGAGGAGGAAAATGCTAATTGTAATAAAGAACATGTGTTTTGATCTGTGACAGCTACACCTCGGTTTGACTCCTCGCTGTGTTTCCTGTTTCTCTCTCGCTCACTGATTTCCATTTCAAGTCGCCGGTGATATTCCCTCGTCCCCCGCAGGATTGTCATCAACTGTCATCAACGGCAGCGGACCTTGAACCAGATACAAGATAAGGGATTTATCTGCCTTGCTAAAGCGTGTGTGTGTGTGGCACCAAGACTGTGTGTGTGTGTGTGTGTGTGTGTGTCTGAGGCCTACCAGGAGACCTCGGGTATAGCCAGCGCACCGTGTCTTAAATCTTTACCCGAGTGTCATCTCATGTTCCCGCAGACAGCTCCAGCAGCTGGTAGTTACAGAGTGTGTGTGGAGTTACAGGAGTGTGTGTGGATGGAAACATGCACTTCATGCTTCATCGCCAACACTGTCCTTCCTCAACTGCTCCTCATTTTTATTTCTCATGTACCAAGCTTTCAGTTACTTCTGCAGAAAACTTTGGTTATCATGGCCAACCAGAGCTTTTAAATAAAGCATGTTGGTCAGCGGCCTTTCAATCCAATTATGATTCTCAGTTTACCAATCTGATATGAGTTTTGGACATTTAGAGCTGCCTCTAGCGGCTGAAGTTATAATGATAGGAGCACAGAAGGACATTAGGGGACATAAAGCAGGACTTGCACTCAAGAGAAAGCTGATGATGTCCCGTGAGAAAAAAAACATCGTATTAAGTGTGAAGCAAACTTAAGTTTTTACAAAACAATCAGAAAGAAATTACTTTTACAAGAAATAACACCAAATGGGATTTTACAGGTCCTGTTCATAACCATTAATGATTTGGCTCCTAAATAATACTTTCAGTTTAGATAGACTTGTTCAATATTTCAGTGCATCGTTGCAGTTATTCCACAGACTAACACCTTTTGATGAGATGCAATAAAGTTTGGCATTTCTTCGTACAGGTGGTTTTTTGAAAATGCAGTTTCCTCTCAACATGTGCATGCTTTCTCTCCGTGTGAAAAGTCCCTGGATATTATGAGGTCATTGTTGATTCACCTAACACAACATCATTTACTTGCAACACATTTAACTTATGCAACAAATGCACATATCTGAACCCAAACCATGTATTTTCAACCTCAACCTAACCAAGAAGTGTTTGATTGATTGTTTTCCATATATTCATATAATGCATTGGTTTGCAGACGTTTCTTTCAGTGGTCCAACATGTCATATAAACATCTGCGTTATTTAACAGTTTGATCTATAATATTCTGCATCCTCCTCAGACTTCTTCAGAGACAATCTCTTAAAGCTTCCTTTTCTTAAATGATCCAATCCAACTTTATTTATATGGCACTTTAAAACCTTCAGACCAAAGTGCTGTACAGAGAGATAAGCTCACAAAACATGAAATAAATACATTTAAAATAAAACACAAACACAAAACAAACCAGAATAAACGTAATAATAATTAAAAAAATAACAGCCATATAATAAAAACAACAGACCACTGAAAGCAAATAAAAGCAACAATCTACTTGTTTACGAATGCTAAGGAGAAGAGGTGGGTTTTAAGACGGGATTTAAAAGCAGACAGTGTGGGAGCCTGTCTGATGAGAAAGATTCACAACCTTTAACCGGAGACACCGGTGCAGAATCATAGAAATCCCCTAATTAGTTAAATTGAGATCACCTGTCTCTAACCAAGGGGCTGCATTCATGTGAAATGGGAAGTACCTGCAAAAAAAGAGGGTTACCATCAGCAGAAAACTCACTTAAAACATAGTTTTTACTGCTGAAAACATGATTTAAACAAGGCCCATGAGGAAACGGACGTATAATTCAAAGTGATTATGTGCATAGTATTCACACCCTTTAACAGCAGACACCTATAGATTACCACAGGTGCAGAAACCGACTCTACAATCCACATAATTAGTTAAATTGAGATCACCTGAGTGTAATAAAGGTGTTTCACTTAATCAACACCTTGAAGGGTGAGAACCTGCAGCAACGAGGGAAACTATCAGCAGAAAAGTCACTTATAGATACTGTTTACAATGACTGCCACAACTGGAATGAAAAAATACTGAGGACAAAATCTGAATTTGGCAATTAAAGCTGAGGCTAAAGTTTGAGGTGGCATCCTGGAGCTGATGACAGAGGTTGTGTGTGTGTGTGTGTGTGTGTGTGTGTGTGTGTGTGTGTGTGTGTGTGTGTGTGTGTGTGTGTGTGTGTGTGTGTGTGTGTGTGGCGCTGCACAGCTGAGGGTGTGGATGGTGACAGGTCAGCTCATTAGAAGCTGCCGGGCGATATGATGCTGTGCACGTCATCCAGCCTGTGGCCCCACTCAGGCACACATGCAGGCACACATGCACACACACACACACACACACACACACACACACACAGAACATGTCTGCATGCATGAGTGTGTATGACACATGTATTTACTTTGTATTAAGTATGGTGGCCATAAAGACCTGTGACCTTTTCAGCTGATGCACATGTGCCATAAAGTATTGAGCCTAAATGTTTAAAGGACTGTGAGCTGCGAGGTTGTGACTCTTTTTTGAATAAAAACGTGTTTAGAGGATAAAACAAAATTATTGTAAAGATCATCATGTGATCAACACTCAAGTATGGAAGTGAAACAAAAATGATTCTCCTGTCAACCATCATTAAGCAAAGCAGGAAATTAACCACCAAACAATTCCTCAAGAGTTATTAAATAAGCCAAGAACTTGTCTGAGAACATTTTCATATTTCTCTATCCTGGCGTGTTACTGACATCTCAAATTGCTTGATTTAAAACAAATTTAAAAAGTCAAGTGGAGTGAATTATCCTGCCATAAGTGCTGGGCTGACCTTCTTGAAGGAGTCCGCTGTATTAATAGTAAATGTAAAAGTAACCATAAGCCGGCGTGACCTTCAGCGACGCTGTGTCACCACGACGACCCCCCCCACCCACCCACACACACACAGACAGACAGACACACCTGACCTCGCTGGGTTACGAGGTTTCGTCACAACCCGACACCTCGCCATGACACAGTCTGACACCTCGCCCCGAGCATACTGTAGAAACAGATGGGACTGGGACACACACACACACACACACACACACACACACACACACACACACACACACACACACACACACACACACACACACACACACACACACACACACACACACACACACACACACACACACACACACACACACACACACACACACACACACACACACACACACACACACACACACACACACACACACACACACACACACACACACACACACACACACACACACACACACCTGAGTGCTATGTCAAGCGTTATTGATACTTTTTATCAAGCTTTATTTGATCAAATATCTGGTCATTTGAGACTTATTTTAGTCGAAGATAACTTAATTATAAGTAGAGATTAAGTCAAAGAAATGTGTCGATATCTTAGTGTTTTTAGTCATTGGATTATATTGAACATTTAGTATGCATGTAACAAGTGTCAGATTAACAATATCAGGAGGACTGAAGTTAACAATGACAACAACAGGGCTAAAAAACAGAAGGTGATATTTCGGTTAGATTAATAGATCAACCAAATAAACGTCCAAAACAGCCTGGTTAGATAAAATATGTCGATTTGGATTAATATAAGTGGCTTTACTTACGAAGTTAATTGATGAATAAATGTATTTTGGTTTCGCACGGGACCTCTTAGTTTAAAATCTGACGGATCCACATATCTGAAACCAACCAAATACTTCCTTCTTTATATTGTACTCTCCATACTTCCTTCTTCACAACTAAGCAGAATATTGACATACTCTTTCTGTGGGATAAATACATATTTAAGCGCACTATTTTTCATAGGTTTAGCTACATCACTGAATGAGACCAGGCAAATATGGGCAGCTCTGGCCACAAAATTGCTCCATTGAAAAAAAACTAAAACGGGGGGTTACGTATTGTAACCCTAGTTATATAAGCACAGACGGAGGCCTCTACTGGACTCTATGGGTACTACTCTCAACCATGCTATGCAAGCATTCACCTACTGAGATACATAAACGTAGCCGGCCAATCGGGGCGGGCCTACCTGAATGCTCGCGCAGGCCCACAGTATATAAGGCGGCCACGCCTCCTGACAGTCATCCTACACCCTCTTCAGCGAGCGGCATAGGAAAGACAGGGCCCCCAGGTAGAGGGCTCCGCCTGTGCTTATATAACTAGGGCTACAATACGTAACCCCCCCGTTATATCTAACACAGGCTCCGCCCTCTACGGGTACAGTGGGTGGAGCCCTGATGGATAAACGCCCTGTCGTTCAACAACATCAACCCATCAACCCATCACACTGCCCCTGACCGGCCTTTGGTTAACAGCCACTGCACCCCAACTTCCTCTCATCCGGTTGAGACCGTGGAGAAGTCGGGCCGCAGCTTACTTGGCAGGAAGAGCACACTCACACATGCTTACCTTGTGTAGAGTGTGCATGGAAAATAGTGAGGAAGGCATGGTGCCCGGGTCCCTAAGGAGCATGGGAAAACATAAGTGCATTATGTCCAGGGGGGGGTCAGATACCTACTGACCCACAGCCCCCCCCTCACCAGTCCTGTGTTGCCCCAGCAAGCACAGACGATGAGAAGGAGCCAGACATGTCTAAGAGATAAAACCTTATGAAGTGGCCTGGCGTAGACCAAGACGCCGCCGTGCATATGTCCTCCACACTCATGCCGTTGAACAAGACTGTTGATACAGCCATACCACGTGTAGAGTGTGCATGGACCCCAGTGGGGAAGGCTCTCCCCGCCGGTCCATAGGCATGTGAAATGCACTCGCAGAGCCATCCTCTCAGGCGTTTCTTGGACAGAGCTTTACCGGCCACACCATCCCCAAAGCACACAAACAGCTGTTCAGTGCGCCTAATGGAAGCCGTGCACCCTACATAACATGCCAGCACATGCACCGGGCAGAGGAGGTGCAATTTAGCCTCCCTGTCCCCAACATGGGGTGGAAGACTAAAGCCGTCTAACTGTATATCCCTCGACCTGAACCAACTCATTAGGTTCTTGGGACCAAAGGAGGGGTTCGGTCTGAGTGTCGCAATCTAAAGGCAACTCGGGTGCATCGACAGAGCGGTCAGCTCGCACACTCTCTTGGCCGAAGTCAAGGCAAGCAGCAAAGCTGTTTTCAATGATAGTGCCTTCAGGGAGGAGAGCTCCAGAGGCTCAAATGGTTCTGTGACCAGAGCCTCGAGCACCAACGGCAGGACCTACTGGGGAGGAGGCGTGCACTACTGGGCGCTGTCTCCTGACCCCCTGCAAAAAACAGAAAGGGACGATTTTCTACTGAGGTCCTTGAACGAACCGCGGCACGCTCTCAGGGGGCCGCGCGCCCCGTCATAATGGGAAAGGCATCAATCAGAGTTATTACACTAGGCGAGATGTGTTTTCTGACAACACGCCGGCCATAATGTTCCTGCACCCGCATAGCGCTTTGACAGCACTTCCGGTTAATCACTCTCACATGCGCGCGCCAACTGGCTACTTCCTTTACTGGAGTTACAACTGGGGCGGCGAGTGGGGAATTGTGTCTCATAATGGGTGCCCAATTACCATCGTATGAAACGGATCTTGCCGATTTCAACGAGACATTATGGGGAAATGTGGAATGTGGAGAGAGGTTACTCTTACTCTGGGATAAATGCAATTGTTTTTACTGAATGTATTTTTCACACACACACATCACTCTAGAACTAGAGGTTACAATACGTAACCAACCGTTCTTCTGCTGAGGTAATTGAACGCACCGCGGCCACTCTCACGGGGGCCGCGCCCCTTCGTATTAACGCTGTGTTTCACATTCAACGGTGAAACCATAGACTGTATATATAAATGGACGGAGTGTCCGTGACGTCACCCATAGGATTCTGCAGAGTTGCCGTGAAGCCCTTAGTAGGCGGAGTCGGCCACTAATGGCTCGACTGTGATGTCAGAGTCTAATCCCACCTGCTCCAAATAAGGGCAAAGAGGCGGAACTGGAAGTAAAACAGAGCTAGCTCAGGCTAAGTAGCTAAGCTAACATGAAATACATGCATACCAGGGTTTCCGTTAGCCGGTAATAACCGGTTTTTAGCTGGTAAAATTTATTAAAAACCGGTAAATTCAAAACCTGCCGGTCAAAATGTCTGGTAATAATTAGGGATGCTCCGATAGATCGGCCGCCGGTCATTATCGGCCGATATTCACTCTTAATAGTTTGATCGGTGCTCTCTATAAAGGCCGATCAGGAGAGCTGGATCTGATCGATATGGACATAAACGCGATTGAAGTGTAACCGGACGCGAGAGAGAGATCAGATCAGCTGCTGAGTCAGACCGAGACACGCAGCTCTGCATAATCACCTGAAGCCCCGCCTCTGTTTAGCGAGCTGCAGGAGCTGCATGAGAAACTTACGGGCTGTCAGGAGAGAGAGGGAGGGAGAGAGGAAAAGAGAGGATCCGTTTCTCCCGTGTTATTATTCAAAGTTGATGTAAACTTTTCAATAATGTACTTTATCTACTACAAGTAGTTTGTCTGAATGTAATAATTATGTTGTTTGTGGAATAATTTATTGAAAAATGAATCTGAATTTTTCGATCTGTTACGATAAACTGAAGCAATATAAAAATGAGCCCCGTGAACTGAGTTTTAAACATCAGCATATCTGCTCATAGTCCGGTAATTACCTGCTAACGGAAACTCTGCTACACAACTCTTATTATTATTAGTGAAATATGACCGGTAAGTTTCAAATTTGTCCGTTAAAATAAATTCTGCCCAGACATTTGACCGGCGAGAAAAAATCCTAGCGGAAACCCTGATGCATACCAAGTTCCTGCTAACAGTGTAGTTCCCCTATATAAACGTTACATTCATAATCAAATGAGACAATCTGCAAGAGAATTAGCTATATTTTGTTATTCTTAATGCTTGTCATTCACACGTTGAGAAAAGACGGACTCCACCGCCCGGAACCAACGGAGCCGCAGTGGGCTAGCTCCGGGACGCCGGCTGGGGCTAGCCCCCTGCGGCTCCGTTAGCTCCGGCGGGTCCCCTATTAACATTTGCTCCCGTTTAGTATTATGGGCGTCATAGCCATAGACTATAAAAGTCTTACCCAAGGCTGAATCATAAACTAAAATGTATATGTATGTAGCAATAAAGGGTTACGTCCTTAGCTGGCTAATAAGTAGCTAAGCTACGAAGCACACAAACACCTGCGAACGGGGTTAACATGTATAGTATTATCATTTTAGACTTCTTGGAAGTTCTGTTAGTACATTCAAGCGCACAGCACAACATTTTAATTGTCTGGTATTTGTAACAATATTCCCTAAAAGGCACAATCACCACGAACACGGCTAAAGGGTCAAGTACAGTAACTACAACTAACTAACGTTGTAGCCTCTATGGTTGTAGCCCAGCAGAGTGGACAAGTTGCTGTTAGCTGACAGTGAGGCATGTGCATGTCCATCAAAGTGACCACGCCCTAATTTATGCAAAAGCTTTAAGGATTAATATTAATTAAACAGACGAGTTGAGAAAAAATTCACCCCCCACACAGTAGTCATGAAGGGGGAATCTAACTATACAGAGAATATGGTTTTTTGAACCACGATGTAAACATGTTTATTTCTGCTGTAAATTTGGGCATTTTAACATGGGGGTCTATGGAAATTGCTCCCTTCTGCAGCCTGCTCCTACTGGCCACTAGATGAACTGCAGTTTGAGACACTTCCGTATTAGCGTCCCGGCTCTTCCCCAGAGTTTGCCGCTTGGGTGAAACGCATTAATCTGAGCTTTTATACCAGGCAAGGTTTTCGGACAACAGCACGCCGGCAATAGCGTCTCTTGAACCTGCACAGTGCTTTGACAGCACTTTCTGCGGTTTATTCCACTCACGTGCACGCGCCCACCTGCTGCTTCCTTCACTGGAGTTACAGCGGGGCGGCGAGTGTGGGACAGTGTTCTGTCCTCTGAGGATGAGCAAGAAGTAGCATACGCCAAGCTGCGACTACTCCTCATCCACGTGACCAAGTAAATCGATACAAAAAGCCCTTCCGTAGACACGGGGGCTCCCAGGAGATAATCACGGTCTTTTTGGAAAGTGTCACTTGGAGTGATCCCCCAGGGACATCACACGGCAAGCAGCGGCCGCCACACCGTAGACCAAGCTATTCATTCGGCCGAGGTTGCGGGCAAATAATTGCTCTGATCCGGTGAGGTGGGGGCATTACATTACATTGCATTTAGCTGACGCTTTTATCCAAAGCGACTTACAATAAGTGCGTTCGACCAAGAAGATACAAACTTGAAGAAAACAGAATCATATAAGTACATCAGGTTTCATAGAGCCAAAACATTTCAAGTGCTACTCAACTGGCTTTAGGTAAGCCAGTCCTTTGTTAGTATATAAGTGCTTTGTTAGTAATTATATCGCTCGAAGTGGAGTCGAAAGAGATGAGTTTTCAGTCTGGAAGGTGTGTAAGCTATCTGCTGTCCTGACTTCAATGGGGAGCTCATTCCACCATTTTGGAGCCAGGATAGCAAACCCACGTGTTTTTGCTGATGGGAACTTGGGTCCCCCTCGCAGTGCGGGTGCAGCGAGCTGTTTGGCTGATGCAGAGCGGAGTGCACGCGCTGGGGTGCACGGTTTAACCATGTCCTGGATGTAGGAAGGGCCAGATCCATTCGCAGCATGGTACGCAAGTACCAGTGTCTTGAAGTGGATTCTAGCAGTTACCGGAAGCCAGTGGAGGGAGCGGAGGAGCGGAGTGGTGTGGGAGAATTTAGGAAGGTTGAAGACCAGACGAGCCGCTGCATTCTGGATGAGCTGCAGAGGTCGGATGGCACATGCAGGTAGACCAGCCAGGAGGGAGTTGCAGTAGTCTAGGCGTGAGATGACGAGAGCCTGGACCCGAACCTGCGTGGCTTTCTGGGTCAGCTGGGGACGTATCCTCCTGATGTTGTAAAGCGTGTATCTGCAGCAGCGGGTTGTAGCAGCGATGTTTGCAGTGAAGGACAGGTTGTTATCTAGGGTCACACCCAGGCATGAAAACGGGTCAGGGGTGAAAAAGGTGAGAAGGATATTATCCCTCTAGGGGGGTCCGGGGGAATGCTCCCCCGGAAGAAAATGTTGAATATTCCATATTTTAAAGCATAAATCTGATGCATTTTGAGATGCATTTTTTTGCCAACCTGGGGAGCTGGAGAAACTTAACTTCAGCCATGAGTCAAAAATATTATGGCCTCCTTACTAAGTATTATCAGGGATGCAAACTCATCAGGTATGGAAAAGGTGACAAGGACCCGAGCCCCCCGACCCCACGGAATATCGGCTTTAAAATGAGGAATAACAGGATGTTAGCAGTCAAAACAACTAAAGCAGCAGTGGTAATAATAACAGAAACGCTAAAGAGTCACATCTAATAGAAATATATAAAAGCATTTATTTTAATTGTGTAGCAGTCATTTTATAATTTTGGCAGCACTGTTGAGCATTTTGAAAATCTATTGTCATGCCTCTGTGCAAAGCTTAGTCTTTCTATCTTTATGGCATCTGGTGTAAAGTAACTAAATTCATAAACTCAAGTACTATACTTGGGTACAATTTTGAGATACTTGTACTTTATTTAAGTATTTCAATGTTTTGCTACTTTGTTCTTCTTCTCCTCTACAGTTCAGAGGTAAATGGTGTACTTTGACTCCACTACATGTATTAATACCTTTAGTTACTTTACAGATCTGGATGAATGATGTGAAATCTAATCAAGTGTTAAATCAGACTTTAGTTCCACCTGGAGTAAATTCACAAGCTACCCTGCAGTATACAAAGTCATTCAAACTAGCTGCACCAGCTTTGAGAACACTTTCATGATCAATCATTATAAAACATATCATATATATTATTCTGAAATGGACCAATCTGCACAACGACTACTTTTACTGTCGCTACTTTAACTATATTTTGATGAGAATACTTTTCTACTTTCACTTGAGTAACATTTTGAATGCAGTACTTTTACTAACAGAGTATTCCTACACTCTGGTACTTTTACTCAAGTACAAGACCTGAGTACTTCTACTTTTACTCAAGTACAAGATCTGAGTATTTCTGCTTTTAATCAAGTACAAGATCTGAGTGCTTCTACTTTTACTCAAGTACAATATCTATACTTATACCACCTCCGTTTATAGCCTATGAAAAAAAAACTATTAGAAAACTAAGGCTAAAGCTAACGTTAGCAGAGAGTGACAATGTAAGCTAGTTAGCTAGCTCAACGATAATATTGCGACAGAAAAACTTTTCAGTTCACATCACGCTCTGCCGCTCCGACAGTGAGCTCTGCTCTGAACACCTGAACGGCCCGTTCTAACAGCTGTTCACCAGCGGTCCAGTCTGTGCCACAGTGACTCCGGACCACATAGTTAATATTAACGAACGCACCGTAGGTATTGTAGCTGCTGAAGCTAGACCATCTTCGCGGAGCAGCAGAGCCTTATAATACATCCATGAGCAGAGCCGACAGGCAGGAAGACTCGAGCACACAGCTCGCGCTGCATTATAATATATAAAAAAAGAACACCATGCGTGTCATGATGGCACATAACAGCTCGCGGCCGCAGATTACTCCGGGTCCCAGACCCCCCCATACCCCAAAAATATTTTTATTGCAGATCTACATGAATCACACAAACGACCTATTTTGGATTCAAAACGGCGAATTTCGCCGAAAGGTGAGTGATTCTCATGCCTGGTCACACCCAGATTCCTTGCAGTCTGAGTCGGGGAAACAGAGGTGCCGATGTTGATTGTCAGGCCAAGAGTGGGACAATCTTTTCCCAGAAGGAAAAGCAGTTCAGTCTTGTCAAGGTTGAGCTTGAGGTGGTGAGCAGACATCCACTGAGAGATGTTCGCTAGACAAGCAGAGATGCGTGCAACAACCTGGGTCTCTGAGCGGGGAAAGGACAGAATTAATTGGGTGTCGTCAGCGTAGCAGTGGTATGAAAAACCATGCGGGCTAATGACAGATCCGAGCGAGCTTGTGTACAGGGAGAAGAGGATGGGACCGAGAACAGAGCCCTGAGGGACCCCTGCAGTTAAGTGACAAGGGTCGGACTCGGACCCTCTCCAAGTTGCCCTGTAGGTGCGGTCTTTGAGGTATGAGGTGATGAGGGAAAGTGCAGAGCCTGAAACTCCAAGTTATTGGAGAGTGCGAAGGAGTATCTGATGGTTCACCGTGTCGAATGCAGCAGACAGGTCCAAAAGGATGATGACAGAGGAGAGGGAGGCTGCTTTAGCAGTGTGCAGTTCCTCAGTGACAGCAAGGAGGGCAGTTTCTGTTGAGTGACCTGCCTTGAAACCAGACTGGTGCGGATCCAGAAGGTTGTTCTGATGGAGATAACAGGAGAGTTGTTTAAAGACAGCGCGTTCAAGCATTTTAGACAGGAACGGGAGGAGAGAGAAAGGCCTGTAGTTTATAACATCAGACGGGTTGAGAGTGGGTTTCTTTACTCTTGCCTCCTTGAGACTGTTTGGAAAGTGACCAGAAGTTAGAGAAGTGTTGATGAAATGGGAGAGAAACGGTAGAATATCAGGAGCGATAGTCTGAAGGAGGTTTGAGGGGATAGGGTCCAGAGGACAGGTGGTAGGGCGGGCAGAGGTAATGAGGGTAAGAACCTCACTTGGAGAGAGAGGGGAAAAGGAGGTTAGTGTGTGGGTGAAAGGAGGGTCTGGTGACCCAGTGGTGAGTAAAGGTGAGTCAGAAAAAGAAGAGCGAATATCATCAACCTTTTTTTCAAAGTGGTTAACAAAGTCGCTTGACAGAAGGGAGGAGGGAGAAGGGGCTTTTGGGGGGTCCAAGAGGGTGGAGAAGATGGAAAATAGTTTTTTGGGATTGGAATAGGAAGATTGGATCTTATCTTGAAAGAAAGTGCTTTTTGCCTGAGAGATGGAAGCAGGGAAAGAGGAGAGGAGAGCCTGATAGGTTAGGAGGTCGTCATGGTGTTTGGATTTCCACCGTTTCCGCTCTGCTGCCCGAAGGACGGTTCTATTAGCACGCAGTGCGTCATTTAGCCAGGGAGCAGGAGGGGACTGACGAGCCTGCCGAGATGTGAGAGGACAGAGAGAGTCCAGAGAGGATGAGAGAGTAGAGAGGAGAGTTTCTGCAGCAGAGTTTCGAGGCAGGAGTTGGAACGAGTCCGAGGAAGGGAGGGCTGAGAGCACCGATGAGGCAAGGGTAGAGGGGGAGAGGGAACGAAGGTTGCGGCGGACAGGTGCAGGATGAGAAGAGATTAGTTTGTTATGTTTGGAAAGGGGTAGAGAGAATGAAATGCAGAAGTGATCGGATGTGTGGAGCGGGTTCACAGAGAGGTTAGAAGTAGAGCAGTTCCTTGAGAATATGAGATCAAGGACATTGCCAGCTTCATGAGTTGGTGGGGATGGAGACAGTGAGAAAGCAAAGGCGGTTAAAATAGATGTTAGTTCAGATGTCTTCCCTGTCTGGAGGTTGAAGTCTCCGAGAAGTACAGCGGGAGGGCCAGTTTCAGGGATGTGTGAGAGGAGATTATCTAATTCCTCCAAGAAGTCCCCCAAGGCGCCTGGTGGACGGTAGAGAACAACAATGGTTAATTGTATAGGATGGGTTTCTGCAGGGGTCGGCAACAGGCGGACCGCGGTCCGGATCCCGACGCCGACCAATACGGACCCGGAGCTATAATCAATACATTAATAGGGGATTTTTCGGCGCCTCCCGCTTTTTTAACGCTGACTTGGGTGACTTGTGTAATTCGTGGAGAACCGAACAGTTTTCGTTTTGGGGGTGGGGGGTGGGGAGTCCGTCCGTCAGTCCGACTGATGGACAACTTCTCACTTCAAAAAAGAAGATGAAATCTAGACCGCAAAAATAATTAAACAAGTGAGTACCTGTTTTTCCTGGCCAAGGACAGGTTCCTTGAACACAACACGAGCGTAACGTGTCTTCACGTGGTATGTCTCGTCTGAAAGGAGTGCTGACAGAGAGCACCGGAACGCCGCTCCAGCCCTTCAAATATTGCAGTACCCATAAGGAGCCGTATATGCCACAGTGTTTACGTGGCTGTGTCTTTAGTTGTAAGCACAGTGGCGATCTGTTGTTGTTAGCATCTGGTTAGCTAGCTATGCTAACGAATTTAAAGAGCTTTTCTACAACCAGGTGGAAGAGAGCTCTCTCCTGAGAGGCTCAAATAACCTCAGCCCAGTGAGGTTAAGGCACACCTTGATATGATCATTATATAGTTATTAATGAGACTAAATGACAAACAGGTATAACATACTATATGACAGTAAAAAAAAAGTTGTTAAAAATAACAAGAATACAGTTTAAAAGGAGAGTGATTTGTAAAATATCCAAAAAGAAAAATCTGCTTACAGTTCTGTTTCATATGGGTGTTGAGAGATGTATCCATAGATCTCTTCATGTTGCTCTCAAAGTGCACCATATTGATGCTTTTAACTTCAAATATTTAATATTCCCGGGGGAGCATGCCCCCGGACCCCCCTAGAGGAGGTTAGGTCCCCCCCCACTTAAATCATGTTCACATGGATAGGAAACTAAATACATTTGCACACATCTTGTGTCCATATCTTTCTGTTTTGGTGGTCATGCCACAACCGTGCACATGCATGCATGGTGAGATATCTGGATTCAGAGGTTGCTTTTTCTTTGCACAGCATGAAAGAAAGGCCAAATGAATGGGCTGTGATTTTAGTTTTTTTAAGCAGAGGTTGAGTTCAATAATTTGTACGACCCTCGGAGGATGTTGTAAAAATTGAAAGGAAAAAGGTTCCTCACCCCTGCTGTAAATAATAATACAAACCCTTGATTTATAACTTAACATCTCTGTCTCCTATTGATCTGAGTATAAAGAATAGCCAGTTAATTGAAGCATTATAGCGCAGGCCTTTGTCAGATGGTATATTACGCAGTTTTTTTTCTGCTTCGAATAGTTCTCTCTTTTTTCACCATACCTGTGTTTGCATCACTGAAACCAATGAGCTAACCGAGGCTAACCAATGAGCACCTGCATGTGTGTGAGAATGGCCCTGACACCATTTCAGCCCAGATTTACAAACTCCTGGCAGGACAAGCTCGAGCTCAATTCTCACACTGAATTTTAAAAAAAGTGAGTGAGGACTGCAATATAAGAGGGAAAGAAAGAGAAACTGTTCAATTGTTCTGATGTGTAAAGACTGATATTGTTCTATAATCGTCTGAAACTGTAAAGTCATGATGTTAAACGGTTAACAAAGAAAAAGGGAAACTCAAGCTGCTGCTACACTTTATTTTATTCATCTAAAATTAAGCACTTTTAAGATGCACATATTTTCAAAAGCTATTTTATTTGTAAATGCAGCCCGAGAGGAACATTACACATATCCACAGTATTTAAGTAATGTTAATTGACAATAAATATTGTTGTTTTTGAATTGTACTTTCTATATTTGATTGGCAGTCAGTTGTTGATTACCTGCAGACATTGATAAAGCTACAGGCTACTTCAATATATATCACACTAATTCATAAAGCAAGTTAGACATTTTGATGTTCCGGACCTTTGCATGGGGATATTTTCTCTAACTGGACCTCGTTGAATTTTAGTTGAATACCCCTGGGTTACTGTGACGGCATGGAATTCAAAGGTGGAAGGAGTGAAGTTAGGTAGCTTGAAGAGGGAAAAGCTCCATTTGGGAGAGAGCAGGAGACCAGTGCCACCTCCTCTGCCAGTGGGTCTGGGTGTATGGGAGAAGGAATATGCTGTGGAGAGAGCTGCTGGGGTGGATGTGTTGGATGGAGTAATCCACGTCTCAGTGAGAGCAAGGAAATCCAGAGACTGCAGGGAAGCGTAGCCAGAGATGAAGTCAGCCTTAGGAACAGCTGACTGGCAGTTCCACAGGCCGTCTGAAACTAGATGTTGGATCTCAGTGGAGCATGTGGGATAGACGAGATCAGGCCGGTTATAGCGATTAGGAGATACACGGGGCCAGTGATAATTGCGAGAAGACACATAAACAGGAAAGGAGAAAATACACATGATTATAGCATGAGGGGCTAAAAAAACAAATAAAATAAAACACCAGCGATACTTGGCTCAATCAAAGTAGGATTTGCCTCCTCTTTGCCTCCCTCGTGACTCCAGCAGGACTCCTTTGTCTTTGTCAGTCTTACTCCAGCAGGACTCCTTTGTCTTTGTCAGTCTTCGTCTGAAGCTGACGCTCCAGGAAAGTGCTACCTAAAATGGACACCTGATTGCTGAGTTCTCACAGCTGTGGGGCCACGCCCCTTTGATTAGTTAACTCTCTGCAGCTGGTGGCCCTCAAAAGGAAATCTACTGGCTCCCTCCTGAGTTGTTATTGTCTTTTCAGTGGCACAATGGTTTTACAATTACATGAAACCCTAAGTTATAAAGTTATGAGTTTAACCCTTAATACAGTTACACCTACTCAATAAAGCTCATAGTATTCTACAAATGTTTAAATCAAAGTTAACCCTAGCAGTCAGTTAGTTCAGTTTCAAGGTTTCAGTCAAATTACTTGTCCCATGTTTCTGCCTGACAGATACTGTAGCGGTTTTGAGATTTAAAATCACAATTTCAATCAGATCAACTACAGAGCATTGGTACAGAGTACACACACTGAAACAGAGAAGTCTAAAAACAGAATGTTACTCACACAATTCTAGAAGTCATCCTGTCAAAATCGAGTTGCACACTGCGGAAGAGCAATGGACTTCCATGGACGCCGGACCCGGAAGTGCCTGACAACGAGAAGTCCTCGTCATCCTCCTCCCCGGCAAACGGAGCCATCCGCCCCGCTGGAATGACGAACGTGAATGGCGAACGTGAATGGCACCGCCTCGGCCATATCCTGGTCCCCCAAACACTCAGAGGTGGTGGGGATTGGCGCCTGCTATTAAGCCAGGGCACGAAACGCAAGGCCCGGGTCTCTAGAAGTGGCGACTCCATGAACGTATGATAACTTCTTTCTTCTTCTTTCAAACGTTCTACTTTGTGTTGTCCTGCTCGCTGAAGAGAAAAGGATGACAGTCAGGAGGCGTGGCCGCCTTATATACTGTGGGCCTGAGCGCGCATTCAGGTAGGCCCGCCCCGATTGGCCGGCTACGTTTATGTATCTCAGTAGGTGAATGCTCGCATAGCATGGTTGAGAGTAGTACCCATAGAGTCCAGTAGAGGGCGGAGCCTGTGTAAGATATAAAACGTATGATATCACACCCTTTTTTTTCAATGAGAACAAAGGGGAATTGGGGAAGTGTTTATTTTTCTACGGGTAAATGTTAGTCTTTGCTTTCTGATCGCAACATTGAGTGCATAACGTTTTCCTGGCATCTGTACATCATCTCCTCTCAATCATTGGAACATATTAAGTGTTTTTTGTTAACTAAATGACCTCTGCTGTAAAAACAATTTCAATCTGTTATGAATCACATCTTCCAGGTTTCAGACTCTACCATCATATATATATCTTTCCAGGCTGCATTCAGTGTGAACTATCTCTGTAATATTGTCAGATGTTAAATGAACATGGTCACATTGACAGAGCAGTGTCTATATTGCTGCAATGTTTCTCTGAGTTGCGGTCGAGAGAGGTCTTAGAGGTTGAGGAGCCTTTCTCTCGGATAAATTGCTTATTTTCCCTCCTCTTCCTCTCTGAACTGGACCTGTGCCCCGGCCGGCTCTTTGGTGTCATCTGTTTTTATTGCAGTTAATGCTCCGAGCTACAAAACGTCCGCGATGCACCGGGAGCCTCCAGCCCTGAAACCCAACTTAAGTGCCAATCCATTTTCAATCACAGCTGAATAAATAATAGCAACTTATTTTTGAATATATAAAAAACACTGATGGAAAAATTGTATAAGATCTGACGCAATTAAATGTAGTTATCTGTGGTCTCCAGAACCACGCCGGGGTCACAGAGCAAACAACACAAAACACATTTAATGGCCACCTTCTGTGAGATATTTAAATATTAATTTTGGTCATTTACATTTGATATACGCTGCAGCAATAAAGTGAGTTTAAAAGGCCTATTTGAGATCGTTTTTCACACGTGTTTAATGGATTGGGGGACTTTTTATGACCTGCACTTTGTCCCTGTTGCAATAAGAGGAATTTATACTTCACTACATAAAATCTAACTTTAATGCTTAATAGAAACTCTAATTGTGTAAATCCCAAACATATATTCATTATGGTGTGAGATAAACTAGATAGAAACAGTGAGTTTGAGCACACAGATGCTGCCTGTGTGCTCAAACTCACAGTTTCTACACAGGAAGGTAACATGTGGCGTTTTGATGTACGACTGCTCATCCCGGGGAAAAGATTTAATCAACAATTTGTGCTGCAACCAAATATGCAAATGACAAGACGGCATCTGAGGGTTGATTGTGAAAAAACACAATAAATGAGTGGCATATGGTTGCAGTCGTCTCTTTGTCGGCAATTCCTATACACAAGGCAATATATATAGGTGGAAGTGCAGAGGCAGCAGAAAGCTTAACAGGAGCCTTCTGCTGCCTCGCTGTAATGACAGAATGAAGTTTGGGAGCTTTTCTCAGGTGGTTTTTGTGTGTTGAAAGCAGAAGAAACAATATTTCAAGAATGATTGTGCTTCCTAATCTTTGTTTAGCATGCTGCTCCGCTCTCTGAGTTTAAATGAATGTAAATATGTTTGTCTGTTAAGCTCCATTATTTCAGCGCACCTCGATGTGAGGCCCGCTGACTGAGTGCTGAGATGTAAAAGCCGTCCGATGAGTCTCAACGATATGCTAAGCTGCGAGTTAATAATTCATCCCTGAGTTTACAAATGGCACTGTTGCGCAGAGACGAATCAGTCGAGTCGTTGAAATGCTGTTTGGAGGAGATGAAAGTTTAATTCCTGTCCTAGATTACTGCTCCTCACATCTGAGCAGGGCCATTATTTTCTGTTTTCCCGCCCGCTGTAATGGGAAGTGAAGGAGAGTTTCTCTGTGAGGAGCGTCCTGTTTGGACTCAAGAAGCTGAGGAAGAGGAGGGATTGTTCTGTAAATGATGCAGGTTAAAGGTCTCCTATATATCATGCTATTTTAAGGCATATATTATAGGTCTCAGATATATACAAATTAGGGCTGTCAGTCGATTAAAATAGTTAATCGCGATTAATCGCAAATTTAAAAAATGGTTTGTATCTGTTCTAAATGTTCCTTAGAGGGATATTTTTCAAGTTTTTAATACTCTTATCAACATATGAGTGGACAAATATGATTTATGCAAATGTTTGTTTATTATCATTTGATCAATGACAAATATTCTCATGAATATTAAACACAACAACCTCTGAACATTACAAATATCCGCCTCAATTCAACCTGGAACCTCTCTCATACAATACAATACAAAGTGTGTGTGTGTGTGTGTGTGTGTGTGTGTGTGTGTGTGTGTGTGTGTGTGTGTGTGTGTGTGTGTGTGTGTGTGTGTGGCCTAGCATTACTATACTTGTGGGGACCTAAATCTGTTCACAGTCACGTGTGGGGACTCGCCTCCCTTATGGGGACAAATTGGAGGTCCCCATGAGGGGAATCATTAATTTTAGGGTAAAGACTTGGTTAGGTTTAGGATTAGGGTTAGGGTAAGGTTAAGGGTTAGGGTAAGGATTAGGGTTAGGGTTAGGCATGTGTTGGTTATGGTTAAGGTTAGGATAAGTCTCCAGGAAATGCATGTAAGTCAATGTAATGTCCCCTGAAGTGATGTATACATGGTGTGTGTGTGTGTGTGTGTGTGTGTGTGTGTGTGTGTGTGTGTGTGTGTGTGTGTGTGTGTGTGTGTGTGTGTGTGTGTGTGTGTGTGTGTGTGTATGTGTGTGTGTGTGTGTGTGTGTGTGTGTGGAGAGACACTGTGATGGATCGTTGGAGCTATGTGCAACTCAAGGCATATGCTCGAACGGGAGCTGCCAGGACGCTGCAATCATATTGCTCCTTATATCCGTTAGCGCAGCTAGCTAGCACCAGATGCTAACAACAATACACGTAAGGTCTCTCTCTCGCTCGCTCGCGCCACACATACACACACCCTCCCGGTCCTCTCGATGGCCAGTCGGTGCCTGCTGCCGGTGAGCGTGGAAGTGTGGTCTGCCGCAAGCGGATGGCAGGAGCGGGGCTGTCAGCATCAGCTTGTAGATGGTATTTTAAACTTGATGCGCTCTGAAACTACGGGGCGGCCAATACATATGCGTTAATCGCGTTAAAATAATTAGTGGCGTTCATTTTTGTTTGCGTTAATGCGTTATTAACTGCATCGTTATTAACTGCATCGTTATTAACACGTTAACTTGACAGCCCTAATACAAATATATAAAAAACATGTATATGATGTGTTTTGCTCAAAATACCAAACAGATCATGCATTTTAGACATCCCTCATTTCCCTCTATTCCAGCCCTGTTAGAGAAATGCTGATTCGGGGTCCTTCGCTTTAAAAAAAATAAAAAGAGTAGGGGGAGCTAATGCCTGCTCAGATTTCAGAAGCTGTGATGAAATGCCACATCATGTTTCAAACCACATGAAGGATTATTTCTGAAACAGTATGGAGCAGGTTTACCACAAGGCGAGTTCCTTTTTACTTCCTGCTTCTTCACACACATGCTCTCACCAGTACAGGTTAGCTCTGAGTGTTAGCGATGCTAATGTAAACACCGACCATATTACGTCTAAAACACGTCACGCATTGTTTCTTGATTGCAACTTTCTGATAGGGCCGTGGGTCCACAGTTCAGATATTACGTCATATCGGACGCAAATCTGGATCAGCTCCATTGTTCCCCCGTTTTTAGAGATTTGGGTACGGAGGAAAAGAGAGGGTTTTATTTTCTGACGCTGCGCGAGTCTCCTGACACACCGGGGACACATATACATGTATAAAAGACATCAAAAAGTGCATTTTGCATGATAGGTCCCCTTTAATATGTGTGTGAGGTGTGTGTGGGACACAGGAGTGGCCTTTTCTTGCTGGATGTGACCATTTGGAAAATCACATCAATAGGCACATTCACACCGCAGTACTTTTCCCACAAAGGTTCATGAGAACTTAGTTCATGAGAACTCTTTTGTCGCGTTCACACCAAAAAGAGCCGGTACTAAAATTAGTTCATGAGAACCTTTTTACCCCCACGAAAGTCCCTGCTAGAGAGCAGGGACTTTCGTGCGGCTCTCTTGTGAGAAAAGAGCTATATTTCTGATTGGCTGGGCGGATTGCAAACCACGCCCCGTAAAACTCCCAAAAAGTTTTGTGAAGCCGCCATTTTATTATCCTCGCATTAGCATTATTAGCATTAGCATTAGCCCAGCGCAGAAACGCAGAGAGACTAACTTATGGCAACACAAAAGAAAACATGGGAGCGGTGGAGATGAGGAGGTGTCGGCGTTCTGGCCGTTTACTCTGAAGGCTTCAGTAGAAGCTGCTGGGAGTCCCAGCAGCTTCTACTGAAGCCAGTCCCCAACTCCGGGGACTTCCGGCCGGGGACTTTGGGCGGCAGTATACGCCGTGAAGTGGTTTGCGGCCTGCCAGTAAACCCAAAGCAGAAGAAGAAGAAGTGACGTCAGCGGCTTCATTTGCCTAATCCTCCCCCAGGGACTTATTACGGTGTGAACGCGATCTGAACTTAGTTCATGAGAACTAAAGAGTTCTCAGGAACCTTTGTGGGAAAAGTACTGCGGTGCGCCTCTTAGTTCAGCTTGTTGTCAATCCTGTATTGTTAAAAACAGACTTCTTGGAGCCATGGACATCTTGATTTGTTCTGAACACACACAGACACTCAAACAGCACCAGACACTTTTTTTTACGCTGCTATGGACAATCTTGCACTAATGTACATTCTCAAAGATATTGAAGGGACTGATATTTTGTACATATTGATTGTTGTGCTTTTATTTATGTCTTAATGTGTGCATATGTATAAATGTGTCTTTTGAGGTATATACGTGTTTTTATACATATTTGTATTTGCTTTTGTGGGAAACGGTATTTCAATCTCTCTGTCTGTACACACAAACTGAAAGATTGACAATAAAGTTGACTTTTGATTCTTGCTTTAATGCTGAGTTCAGACTACAGGATATTTAGTTTTTGTAAAGACTAAACAACATTAACAACGGTTCCTCTGCTCCACACTTTACTGCAATCTTTCTCTTTCACATCCCAGGCAAAAAGCCAGCCCTCTCACACATAACACTAAAGCTAATAGAGAAACTGCATTGTTCTTCCACTGTGTATTAGGATCAGTGATTAGATGTGTTTCAGCAAAACCCTGATTTCCTACATTTTCTAATGTTAACGTTACAAGAAAAGGCTTTGAGGCAGAGTACTAACCATAATGAGTTTCATGAATGGTAACCTTCCTTGAGCTTATCTCAGAATAATGACGATTTGACAGCCAAACATCAACAAAACCTGAATTGAATGTCCTTGAGTATGCTTACATGTAGCGCGGAATGATTACTCAGTTGATAATATTCAGAAAAGCAATCAACGCATTCATTAGAGTTTCTGTTCCTATTTGGCTGCAGCTTGCATCGTTTCCCAGCTAACGCGTTTATTTCTCAGCACTAAAGAGGCATTTCAAACAGCACGCTCACCCTGGAGTGTGTGTGTGTGTGTGTGTGTGTGTGTGTGTGTGTGTGTGTGTGTGTGTGTGTGTGTGCGCGCGCACGTGGGCTCCTGTACATCAGTATGCCGCTGCAGAAAGTCAGGAAGTGTTGTCAAATGCTCTGAAAAGCTCTTTGCTAAACGCTGAGGGCCACCACCCCAACCCTGGATCCTCCCTCTCTGCACTTCCAGACTTCGGAAATCAGAGGCGATAAACGGTTTATTTGAATAGTTTCTTCGCCTCCAGGTCTGAGGTCAAAACATGTTCTGATAAGACAAGGTGAGCCTCAAAATATCCCCTCTTTGCGACAACATTTTGATACCGGATCCTCGGATTTGAAGTCTCACCTCAACTTATTCCTGTTGAAAGTAAAAGTTAAATCGGAGGCTTTGCTTCACACGTGGAAGTGAATATGGAACACACACACACACACACTTGGCTTCACATCACTCACACCCTCACACTGTAACACGTATGAGATGATCTATATCGGTGGTTAATATAAACGGAAGGGTTTAGTGTGAGATGACACCAGAACTCGTTCATCTTGTGTAGCATGAGTGACGCACCGTTAACACGTGGCTGTATTTTTAGCTTACTTCATGCTCTCATGTGAAAGAGATGAGAAATACTTAACAAAATAAAGCTGTTATTACTGCAAAAAGAGCAATACTCAAGAGATAAACGATTAACATTGCACCATAAGTCACTACTCCTTGCTGCATTACAGTGTGATATGATATTACATTAAATATAACACACAGTATATCAGCTGCTGTATAATGAATTGTTCTCAACACCTTTCAAGGCAGCGAGAAAACAAAGGATTCACACAACAGATGCTTAAATATCACAAAACAACCTTATGTAAGGAAAGTGTTGACATTACCGCTAAATAAAAAAGTAAGAAGTCATTTATTACAACGATAATGTTATGGATAATTAAAGTAGAGAAGAGGCGCTTAAAGGCATTAGAATACTTATTTCCGACTAGTAGAAAACATGAACAATACACGTTTATATCACAGATGTTATCTATTTGGGTCTGTAGATGTGTCTTAAAGGTCCCATTTCTACTGATCATAGTTCCATTGTTGAGGTCTACTAGAATGGATTTACATTGTTCAATGTTACAAACTCACATTGGTTTCTCAAACAGCATCTCTGTATAGTCTGTGTATTCACTCTCTGTCCTAAACGCCTTGTTGGAGCTCCTGCCCCCCCCCCCCCCCCCTCTCTCCCTTTGAGCCCACTGTGCTCTGATTGGTCAGCTCGCCCACTCTGTTCTGATGAGTCCACCGTTACAGCGGAACATCAGTGATTATGTGTTACAATGGCGTTTGTTAGCAACCAGGAAAGGACACCAGTAATGACAAACGGATGAGAATGCTGCGTGGGGTCTGGGTGCCGTGTTGGCGGGACGTTGAGGGTCTCGCTGCTCCGCCCTTTGAGGCTCGACAGTGTGAGCTGGATTACTGGTGTGGTTTCTTGGTTGCTGCGTGGGGTATGCGAGACACCGCGAAACTCAGCCTGAGCACACACACGTGAGTGTGTGGCGAACTGTGAGTGGAGATCCACGGAGCCGCAGCTGTGAAAAGATAAGGCTGAGTGAGTGTGTGTGTGTGAGGAGCTCCGCGGATTGGTCGATTTGGACCTGGGCCTGGTTACGTTACCATACTCCGGAAGGAGAAAATGGAAAAAGAGAAATGTCCAACGAGGCGTTCTGGGGCAGCACAGACAGGTCTTCTCTGTGTGAGAGTTGTACTCGCTACAGGGTGCACTTTGAGGGTTTTGACTCTGCAGACCGTTCACATGCAGAAAAACCTTCATAACACAAGGGGACGGGTAATAACCGGAAAAACATGACATGGGACCTTTAATAATTAAAAACGATATACATATTGTCTCAGTGTAAGGAATTAACTGGGGAAGTTTCTTGGTGGAGGAAATGATTATCAAATTTTTTCCAAAATGAAATGAAAACATGTGTACATTTATTAGAGGCAAAATCATCGCTCACACATCAAGCTGAAGAAAGAGAAGTCAGTCATTTGGAAACTGAGCTGAAACAAAAGGGAAACTCATGTTCTGGAAATCATTGTGAGGCCTTATTAAAACAGATATGTGATATGTAATGTGAGATAACAAGAAGGCTGAATTCACCGTGTTTAGACTCATTTCTAAGTGTGGACAAGTCGTGGAAATTGGCAATTAAGTGAAAAAGAAGCCACGTGTTAACATTATAACGGACACCTTGTGACCTCTCCGCAGAAAACCTTTCTTTGTATCGGTTCATATTGGGAGGAATTAGTGCTTTTAAAGGATTGATATTTCCAGGCTGCTGCTTGGTCACGTAGAAATGTTTGACGCTCCAATTAAGAGTCAGAAAAGTTAATTAAATCAGGAACGTCTCTTGGGTTAGGTGTATAAATATTGGATATTAGACGGTGAAACACTTGTTTGAACTCAGGTTTATTACGAGGCGATGGTAAAGGTCAGGTGCCGAGTGCATTCAGTCAGTCAGTGATTTCAGTTCAACTCGGGAAAAGAAAACGAGCAAACTGCAGGTTTATTAATATTTCAACGTTAATCATATACTTTCATAATTTCAGAGAGTTTTTATTGGGATCTTTTGGATTTGGAAACCTCATTACAGAAACGTTCTAAGTCTGAGATCCTATCTTATCTCAGCTCAGGAAGACAGCGAGGATGTGGGGTTTTATAGAAACATGTTCCCTCACTCAGTCAGGAAAAAGATCCTGACTTATTTTAGGATATTGATTCAGCTTTTGTACACTGAACAAAAATATAAATGCAACACTTTTGTTTTAGCTCCCATTTTTCATGAGATGATCTCAAAGATCTAAAGCATTTTCTATATACACAAAATAACCATTTCTCTCAAATATTGTTCACAAATCTGAAAAAATCTGTGATAGTGAGCACTTCTCCTTTGCCGAGATAATCCATCCCACCTCACAGGTGTGGCATATCAAGATGCTGATTAGACAGCATGATTATTGCACAGGTGTGCCTTAGGCTGGCCACAATAAAAGGCCACTCTGAAACGTGCAGTTTTGCTTTATTGGGGGGGTCTGGGGGGGTCCGAAAACCAGTCAGTATCTGGTGTGAGGGGTAGGATTAGGGTTAGGGGTAGGGTTAGGGTAATGTTGTGAATCGAGTGGCCTGTGTTCGTCGTCCATAACATACGCCTGCCCATACCATAACCCCACCACCACCATGGGCCACTCGATTCACAACATTACCCTAACCCTACCCCTCACACCAGATACTGCCTGGTTTTCGGACCCCCCCAGACCCCCCCAATAAAGCAAAAATGCACGTTTCAGAGTGGCCTTTTATTGTGGCCAGCCTAAGGCACACCTGTGCAATAATCATGCTGTCTAATCAGCATCTTGATATGCCACACCTGTGAGGTGGGATGGATTATCTCGGCAAAGGAGAAGTGCTCACTATCACAGATTTTTTCAGATTTGTGAACAATATTTGAGAGAAATGGTTATTTTGTGTTTATAGAAAATGTTTTAGATCTTTGAGTTCATCTCATGAAAAATGGGAGCAAAAACAAAAGTGTTGCGTTTATATTTTTGTTCAGTGTAGATTCCGTATTACTTTCAGAGTAAGTCATCCTTGGCATAGATCCTGAACACACTCAATGTCTGTGGACTTCTAAACAAACATTTGTCATATATTGGTTTTATCATCTCTTTTAAACATATTTTAAACCAATGATTACACAGATGCTACATGTTTCAAGGCTATTTAGTACAAAGGATTAGATTAGTTTGAGTGTATTTGTTGTCTTCAACTTGTATTTGTCTCTAATACATGAACTATCTATAATTCAAGATGTGTTAAACCATATTCCCAAGCTTCAGTGAGCTTTGCATTTCACATATTTCCACTATGTCCATTAAGTTATCCTAGAAGCAAATGAGCTATTGTTAGGTCTGTATGGCAACAACAACAACAACAACAACAACAACAACAACAACAATGAAGGAGTGTTAAAAGGTTTCTCAAACCATCTGTTGACGCTTTTAATGTCTGCACCAGCAACACGAGCAGGACGTTCAACTCTTCGTAAATAAAAAAAACGGATATAGGCTGCGTCTCACTTCTCTTATTTTTCATTTCCTCGCTCCTCGGGCTCGGTATCACCGGAAGTTGATTTGTCGGCGCCATCTTGAGTACCGTCCCAGTGGCCTTATTTTGCCGAGGATCTACCAGACCATCCTCCGGTGAAATCCTCAGACACTTGCCCCACCCCCTTCGCTCACTGATTGGACGATGCAGCGCATGCACTGATCTGGCTGCTGTCAGACGAACAGCTGTGCGGCGTCATCACAAACGGACGTCGCTTCACGTGACGCTCCGGAGGAAAGGACGTCCCATTGCTCTTAAAACTCATTGCCCTGCTTCTCGTGGTTTCCTTGCGTCTCTCCATGCTTCCCTGGTGGGAGGGACTAGTCGCAGGGAAACGACGCAAGTGAGGGACGCAAGGAATCCATTTAACCGACCTGAGATGCAGCCATAGAGAGGAGGTCTGAGATAGGAGGAAGCCAGGAGTTTAGTAAACTTGAGAAAAGTTGTAAAGTCCTTTTTAATCTAGACTCTTTTTATTAGAGTTATTATGAAACATAATCAAAGATATCAAGTTAGACATTTAATTGGCTCACGTCTGAAGTAAAGCATGTCATTTGGAAATAATTAGCTCATCCTAAACGGTAACAGGGACGTTATTTAGAACAAAACTCCATTCAAATCTTAGCATTAATTGATATGTTACAATTACAAATAATTAAAACTGATATAAATAGATGTGTATTTGGGTTGATGGGGGTAGATGAACTTTATTAAAATCAGGTTAATTACCTTTCTGTGATGGTGCCAGTCAACATACTTCGACAGATCTTTAAACAGTTCAACCAGTTAATTAGAGACTTTCTGTTACTACCAGGTGTTCAGGTAGCTTTGCATTACCTCATGTAGAACGACATAAATAGCTAAACATTGGGATAATGGAGATATTAAACCATTTGTAGTGGTACTGACAAAAGGAAAATAGTTGCTCAAAAGTGTATCAAGCATAGATATCAATGCAGAGATACGTTTATATATCTCTCAAAATAAACTAGAAATTCGTTTTATTTCTTACTGACTATCAATTATTACCCAAATATGCAAAGCAAAGATCCAACGGTAATACTTGTTTGATAGGAAAACAAGAACAGTCATTTGGTTTTAATAACGGATCAGTCTTAATAGAAAAAGATTGCAAACACTCCTGCCTAAGAATGCCTAATTTTAACATGATAAGACAAAGATGCAACGGATAATGACATTTTCACACGTCAACATGATGTATCTTTTATAAACCAGTTGAACCTGTCTCATCTCATGGGTCAAGTTTTGGAGAGCGTTTGCAAAAAGTATCGACATAATCTACTGGTTTTGTGCAAATGTAAGAAGACGTGTCCCTTCTAACCCCAGGTATTTATATTTGTTAAATTCATACCAACTAAACTAAGAAAAAGCATGTTCCCTATCATCTGTCTGAGGTGTCCACACAGTCCCATTGAGTGCAAACACTAGATCTTATGCATGCTCACTGCCTATTATGTACAAAGCATGCATTTCAATGCAGAGGAATGTGATTAAAGCTCCGAAACTTTGATGTATCCCTCAAAAATAAGCAAGAAATTAGTTTGACTTGAACACAATTACTCCCCAAATATGGAAATGATCCTGTGGGAATCATTGTTTGATAGGAAAACAAGGACAGCAATCTTGTTTAATAAAGGACTGTGTTTGTTGCCTACAAAAATCTTAATCTAAACACGAAGAAGAACAACATAGAAGCTGATGACAGTTTTGTGACAACATTATGTATTCAAAATGTAAAGAACTGGGTCTCATGGATTAAGATGTGGCTCTTAGTTGAATAAACCAGGATCCCAAATTGTGCTTTATAAGTAGACATGTTCCTTCTACCACCAGGTATTCATATTTCTTAGATTTCATACCAAGAAAACTAAGAAAAAGCATGTTCCTATCATCCTATCTGAGGGTTTCACACAGTCTCATTGAGTGGAAGTCGCCACAAACACTGGATCTTATGCATGCTCACTGCCTCTCATAAGGGCACTCCAGCAGTTATTGAGGGGGGGGGGGGAACCTCTGATTCATCCCCCTCCCCTCCATGTTAATCCCAGATGGTGTTGGGAGTCAAACTGGCAACCCTGCCGTCACACAGCCTCCTCAGCAGCCTTCAGGCCTCAGCTGCCCTGCCTGTTGATTGGTAATTTCTTCCCGAGGCTTCACGACGTAAAGTGCACTCCAGCTGTTTGAAGTGTCATAACACAACAATGCAGGTGGTGGAGCGACAGCCAGGAGAAATCTACCGTAACACCGCCAACAAGTATCTTTAGTCACACGAAAAAAAGGTGGCATTTTGCATTTAGTGCCGTGTAGTTAAGGTAAGAAATCTCAAGGGATGCTATCATGTGTGCACGCTGATGCGGCGTTCAAAACGGTTCCTTCAGCAAAACACCTGCAAGACATAGGTGCTTCCTTTAGAAAGTATACGGGACATTTTGGTGCAAACACTCACACAAATCTGTGCTCATAAGCATCGTTTCAATCTAAATGTTTTGTGCATTTTAACATTTTGAGCAAATAAGCAATAGAAAAAGCAAATGATTTCTGATAGTTGATCATCGAGGGTGTAAAACACTGCTCTAATGAGGGCATAAGAAATAACGTAGTACTTTGTCTCAATTGCTTTTATCGTAACACCAAATGTTTCTCCATCTCTAAGCTTTGGTGGCAATTATCTCAAACTGGAAGAAGTGGAACCACAGCAATGATACAAAATATATAATATAAGATACTAGGGATGTAACGATATATCGAATATCGCGATATCGCGGTAAATAAATGTCTCAATACCGTCGTGAGACTGACAAAATATACCGCGATTTTTTTTTTTAAACCTTTATTCAACCAGATGGTCCCATTGAGATCATCAATCTCTTTTTCAAGGGAGACCTGTCCAACATGGCAGCAAGTAGGTTACAACATGAACATAAAACAACAGAACCCAAAAGCACATGGTATTTACAGGGCTACATTTACACACCTAGAGACATTGACAAGTACCAACAGTATATTTATATCTCTGTCAATAAGCCTCACCTTCTTGGCAAACACTGTATTGTTGTTGAAGTGGTGGAGAGACAATGCACAGTTTGACCCATTGCTGTCACCCATGGCCAAAGCATGTCTCTCTGTCCCAGCAACATCAGTACCAAGCAAGAGAGTTGTTTCCACAGCAGGGGATTTTGCAAACGCCCAAACATCCCAGCTTCTACCTGGAAATGTGGACATGCTCATATTCCTGAAAGATAACCTTGATGACGCTGAGTGAGTGAGTTAGAGTTGAGTTACTTGAAAAACTTGATTTATTCTATTGCAGGGTCTGATTATTATATTGTTGACACTTTAAAATACTACTATCCTACTAAAATGCTGTAGAAAGCAGATTTATTATTTAATAAAGAAAAAAAAAATTCACACTTTTTTTCTTTATCGCGATAAATATCGTACCGTGGACTTTTTAATCGCGATATTATCGTACTGTGAGTTTTTGGTTTCGTTACATCCCTATAAGATACATATAAATACAATTTAAAGAAATGTCCCATGCTTGCAAAAACTTGACTTGAGCACTGTTCGGAAAAAGTGTCGCTAAGTAATTTAAATACTTGATTCACAATGTAAATATTAACAACAAGGCTACTGCAAAATAAACAACTACATAATGAAATGAAGTTCACCAATGTCCAGTAGATGTAAACCGATGCACTCAACCCTGCACACCATCAGGTGGTAGAAGTATTCACAGTTTAGTTATAAATACTTTTGTATGTACTCCTATCTTCCTCCCCCACATGTTTTACGAGACTCCTGCCCTCATGTTATTCTGAGACTCTTTCAAAAAGCTGCCACTGACACCAAGCAGCAGAGATTGATGGACACACACATCTTGTTTAAAGCTCGTCTCACCTCTCACCTCCTCTTCCTCTCAGTGTGTCTGCTGTCACTGAATCAACACATCTAATGTTCTCCATGTGGAGTGCAGACACAGCCAGAGGGAATACGAGTATTTATCAGAGCTGTCTCTTTACACACCGTCTCCTCTCAGAGGCTCGGACACACGACCAGCGCGCTGCACACGTTAACCCCGGGACACCGTCAATTAGCCGCTAATGAATCCACTTTAATTGGCAAATTTGCATTTTATTGCCATCTGGCGCTATGTACTAATGATGGCTTTCTGTTTGCACACGCAGTCACACATTATTCTGATGTGTTGTCTTACAGTCAAACTGTGCAAACATGTAGTATACAGCACCACCAAATCTGTGCTGCACCTTTTAAATAAGTTAATTACAACTCATTAATACAAGTGTTATTTTAGTTTCTGCCATTAATGATGATTAGATCTCATTTACACAAAATGTATCCTCATTTTTTTGTGAAAAAAGGCAACAAATATGAATTATTTTGACTAAAGCCAAGGGAAATATCTGGATTGATAATCATAGACTGGTATATGTCAACGCTTAGTCATGATTCTGTTTGAATAAAGATTTTGAATTTTGAATGGCAGCATGTAATGACACCAGATGCTATTAATGTAATTCAAAAAACGCATAATTAATCGAAAGTAGTCATAATTAAGTATGCAAGCAAATCATCCATGATATTTTGTGGCAATAAGATAAAATCACTTCTAATCCTGACATAACAACATTTAAAAAAGTCAGATTTTACAACATCGAAGTTATTGTGTGTGTTTGCGATGATGTTTATATAATCTCTTTTATATAAAGATGTATTCCACATAACAAATCGGTGCCTTATTTTGCTTTCACTCAGATGATGGATGGCTGGTGGCTAATAACGCTCTAGACACAATGATCAGAAACAGATGATTGTGCAGTGTGCAGGTGGAGGAACTATAATTGGACCACTACAGTACAGAACTCCCTTTCATCACAGACGGATCAATAATCCCGCGGAGGGAACCCGAGAAATTATCCTGGAGATCAGCCACAGGCGGCAGAGACACACACACACACACACACACACACACACACACACACACACACACACACACACACACACACACACACACACACACACACACACACACACACACACACACACACACACACACACACACACACACACACACACACACACACACACACACACCCTTGGATTTAATGAAAAGTTTTCACTCAGAGCACAAATATTACCGCTCCTTAGCATATAACGAGCCCTTGAAAGACAGCTCGCCCTCACTGTGCATGAGAAACACAATGCTTTGTCTAGACATCTTAAAATGTTATGCTTCAAAATATAATCCCTGCTACGTCGTGGGAATAAATGTTCTTGTATTTTTATGAGAGAGAGTGAAAGAGGAGAGACGGAGGATATAGAGAGTAACGGTTTAACAGACGTGTTTAACAGCCAGGCCATATCTTTGGGCCGATTGATTTTAGTAATATCAACAAGGAAAGGAAATGTCAAATTTGGGTTTGAGTACAAAACAACAGACGATCTATACCACAGTTTAGAATATCCTGTGACCACTGAACTGTACCTATATAACAAAACAATGAAATATTAACCACTCTTCTCTCAACGTATCTGTAAAGCCAAACAAATCTTGAGATAGAGGCCTATTCTGCGTTTTTGGGGTTTTCCCTTTCCTTCAGTGTGATAGTTAATTAGTTTTAGTGCATGTAAATGGTCTGCAAAGGCTAAAAGTAGAGACACTACATACGGAAATACACCTGAAAGTTAGGAGAATAGGGACATTTACATTTTGGACTGTTTATTTCTTGTGTCTTAATTTCTCTTATGTACATTGCCTTGTGTTTTTTATGCTGCTGCAACGTAAACATTTCCCAAATTGGGATCAATAAAGTACTATCCATCTACCTATCTACCTGTCTACCTCTCTATCCATCTACCTCTCTATCCATCTACCCATCTACCTGTCTACCTCTCTATCCATCTACCTATCTACCTGTCTACCTCTCTATCCATCTACCTATCTACCTGTCTATCTATATATCTATCTGTCTATCTATCTATCCATCTATCTACCTATCTACCTGTCTACCTCTCTATCCATCTACCTCTCTATCCATCTACCTATCTACCTGTCTACCTCTCTATCCATCTACCTATCTACCTCTCGATCTGTCTGTCTATCTGTCTATCTGTCTACCTGTCTACCTCTCTATCCATCTACCTGTCTATCTATCTATCTATCCATCTATCTACCTATCTACCTGTATACCTATCTATCCATCTACCTATCTACATGTCTACCTCTCTATCCATCTACCTATCTATCTCTCTATCCATCTACCTATCTACCTCTCTATCTGTCTACCTATCTACCTGTCTATCTGTCTGTCTGTCTATCTATATATCTATCTGTCTATCCATCTATCTACCTATCTATATATCTCTCTCTCTACCTATCTATCCATCTATCTATCTGTCTATCTACCTATCTATCTATCTACCTATCTATCTATCTACCTATCTGTCTATCTACCTGTCTATCTACCTGTCTATCTATCTACCTATCTATATCTATCACAAGATGACTAATTGAATGTATTTTCACTGCAGTAACATTGTATTGAAAGGAAAATATAAGGAGCCTTGGTTTTTAAGATATGGTTGAGGGTGAATATATGCAAAAACATTGGTCAATCTTAAGATTTTTGGGCTATTTTGCTTCCATAACATGTCTTTTTTTGAGAATAGTGGAAGAAAACATCCATAATACACATTTGGGATTTTATGTGACCAACCTTGCAATCAAACGTATCCTAGAGTCTCTGAAAAGGTGCTGGTTTGGCCTTAAACCCCGAATAAAAAGCACCCAGCGACCCAGCTCCAATATTTTATTTATTTCTGATGGGAACTTTTTCTTTTATGACTGCAGCTAACTCCTGTGATTGATAACAGCTGAATTGTTCGTACAGCTGCGTGTTTCTCTTTTTTTCACGGCACAAATTGTTACGGTTCTCCAATCAAATCCTGCAAAGAGCAACTTGTAGCAGGAAGTAATTTCATTGGTTCAGGTGGAGGACATTGATGTAGTCACTGTGTGTGGAGTGTAATGGAACAAAGTGGACATGACAAAACTGGAATTAGAAAAACAGGGAGATTGATGGCGGTGAAAGGGAATGAAAAAGAGCTTTTAATAAGTGTGGAACGAGTTCTTTGACACGAAAGTATGTTATTCAATGTTTTATCATGATTTCATATCGTTCTATCTTCACATAATCCATATAGAAATATCCACATAAGATTGATTCTAGTCGTGGATGTATTTAGCTAAAGAGAGATTGAGATCCAGTAATCTTCAACCTGAGGTGAAACGCCGACTATGATGCACGACTTGACAGTTTCCTCATCGCTCAAATGTATTGTTTCAAATCGACTGTGCTTTCACACGATTCGATTATACAGTCTATATTGCAGGGGCTGGCTTACTGCGAAATATCTGACGATATGAGAACCTTGTGTGACCCATTTATTTTGATTTGAGAAAACAATTGTATCTCATCCCTAATGTCTGTCGTGGGCCGCGGTCATAAATCACCTCACTGTGCGCAGAGATGCTGTAAATGCAATAAGATGGATTAACACACATTATGTCAAGTATTCATCAGCGATAAAGGCCTTCATCACCTCTTTTTGATATTTCCTCTAAAGCAGGTGTCAAAAGTTGAGGTTTCCTTTGCAGAATAAAGCTTTCTAATCAGGATAAGTTCCTCAGAAGATCTTTGAAGTCTCTCTAAAGATTGTCACTCACTGTATATGTTTTATGCAAAGCGGAGGAGAATAAGGGCATGAGCTTTAACGCAGACGATAGATCTCTGTTAGCAATACACTGCAGACTGTTTTTTTGCTCTGTTGTTTCTTCCCATGAAAGAGAATGATAAAAAAGACACTGCAGGAGAGGGGGAGAGGGGGAAAGAGTTTATTGCTTGTGGGAGGTGAATGATGGCGCAGCATAAAAACCGCAGCAAAGCGAGCAGATGGAGCCGATGTGACAGTAAAACCCCAAACGTCCGCTGAAGGTTTTTACCAGTGACTTATGAAAGCTATCTGTCAAAACAAAGGCAAGCAGGATGATATGATAATGAAGCACGAGGCTCCGCTGACAAATTATGTTCAAAAAGTACATTGTTTCTCGTAAGAGGCCCTCACTGTGAGCAAGGACGGCAGATTATGGTCCAGGAAGTGACACCACACGAGTGCTTAGTGAGGCTCACCGCAGTGAAATGGAAAAGCATCAATTCAGCCTTTTTTAACAGGAGGAGGATGCTCCGACAAAAAGGAAGTGTTTCAATAAAAATGACATTAATAAATACCTGAAGAATGGTGTTAAATCTGACGAAAACCACAGAGAGGTCGAGGATGACTGTTTCCGTATTAGTCTGCAGGGAAGAGGTAACTAAACGCTACTGCAATGTTGAGGTATTTGTACACTAAGTTTTTTAATGTTATGATACTTTTCTATACATGTACTTGACGGCTGTAGCTACCAGGCTATTTGAAGATGAATGTGCTTTCATGATAACCACACTTGTTTAGATAATCTTATAATATATAACACAACTTTTTAGCTTGTGACACCCACCCGATGGGCTGTCCACTCCAAGTAGGGAATGAGTCCTTACCCCAAGTGAAGGAGTACAAGTATCTCGGGGTCTTGTTCTCGAGTGAGGGAACAATGGAGCGTGAGATGGGCCGGAGAATCGGAGCAGCTGGAGCGGTACTGCAGTCGCTTTACCGCACCGTTGTGACGAAAAGGGAGCTGAGCCAGAAGGCAAAGCTCTCTGTCTACCGGGCCATTTCCGTTCCTACCCTCACCTATGGTCATGAAGGATGGGTCATGACCCAAAGAACGAGATCGCGGATACAAGCGGTCGAGATGGGTTTTCTCCGCAGGGTGGCTGGTGTCTCCCTTAGGGATAAGGTGAGAAGTTCGGTCATCCGGGAGGGACTCGGAGTTGAACCGCTCCTCCTTCACAACGAAAGGAGCCAGTTGAGGTGGTTCGGGCACCTAGTTAGGATGCCACCTGGGCGCCTCCCTAGGGAGGTGTTCCAGGCACGTCCAGCTGGGAAGAGACCAAGGGGTAGACCTAGGACCAGGTGGAGGGATTATATCTCTTCGCTGGCCTGGGAGCGCCTTGGGATCCCCCAGTCAGAGCTGGTTGATGAGGGGAAAGGAACGATTGGGGCTCTCTGCTGGAACTGATACCTCCATGACCCGACCACGGATAAGCGGGAGAAGATGGATGGATGGATGGACACCCTACAAATAGATATATGCAATCTCCCTTCATCCATTTAATGACTGCTTTGAGGGCCAATTATGTCTCAATGAAAAACAAAGATAAAAGAAAACTCCTAAACAATTTATGCAAATGTTTGTGGATGGATTTCTTTTATTTCTTAACCCCATGACTCATCTCACAAACCCGATGATTTGTCAAGAAGGGCCTGACCCCTCGGTGGGAAACAAAGTGAAGAGAATATCAATTATTACTTTCTTCAACTTCAACACACACACACACACACACACACACACTCCCTTCAATACAAGGACCCAAGTTCCCATCAGCAGAAACACGTGGGTTTGCTATCCTGGCTCTAAAATGGTGGAATGAGCTCCCCATTGACATCAGGACAGCAGAAAGCTTACACACCTTCCGGCGCAGACTGAAAACTCATCTCTTTCGACTCCACTTCGAGCAATAGAACTATTAACAATGAACTGCTAACAGAGCACTTATATACTAATAAAGGACTGGCTTATCTATAGCCAGTTGAGTAGCACTTGAAATGTTTGGCTCTATGAAACCTGATGTACTTATATGATTCTGTTTTCTTCAAGGTTGTGTCTTCCTGGTCGATTGTACTTATTGTAAGTCGCTTTGGATAAAAGCGTCAGCTAAATGCAATGTAATGTAATGTAATGTAAAGTATATCTGACGCCTTTACCTGTAGGACTTTTACTTATTATAAAGGATTTTTCACAATGTTATATTGTATATTATAAGTACTTTGGTACAACTCATCATTAATCTAAATACTTCTTTCCACCAATGATAAACAATCTAATAATGTAATAATAAAAAATATGTCAGTAACAAAAAGCATTGCCTCGCAGGAAGAGTACTTTTGGAAGTATTTTATGGACATTTTGTATATAATACTTTGCACTTTTTTACACCGTTGTTTTGTTACAGGTATCTGAATACTTTGTTCACCAGTGATTAGAAATCTAATAACATAATTAATAATATATGTTTCATTCAAACAATGTTCTGCAGGATGAATACTTTCTCTGTTGGTACTTCAGGGACACTGCAGAACTACTCAAACATGTTTCACTGTTGTTTCTTACCTTAAGAGTTGGAGTGCTTAGTCGAGGTGCAATGGTCTTTTTAAACGAGCGACAGTGTGTGAGCCACTGCTCTGAGAAACTGCCACAGAAGTTGATAAGTAGGCCACATTGAAAGTAAAAACAAAGGTAGTTAGAGACAAAGGAGGTGTGGGTGAACAGAGTGTGTCTGCAGCCAGATCTGTGAAGAAAGGGCAGAGCTGCAGGAGGCTTGATCTGCGACGTATTGTCAATGTTTACATGCCAGGTGTCAATGGTGTCACAGATTGCCATCCCAGTGTTCTCAGCAAGGCTTCGGCAGAGTAAACACTTCAAAGGAGACGCTCGCAGCGGAAACAGGGACAGGTACACACACACACGCACTAAAACACACACACACACTCAGGTAGGCATGTAAGCAACACACGTACAATACACACATGTTGTATCGCTCTGGGACGGAATAAGTCTTTGATTTGAAAGACACAAGACAAGCAGAGTCCCAGATCCTAAACGAAATAATAATACATGACACTCTTTGTGATTTATTTTCCTTGATTGTTTGCCCCGCCCTGTTTTTATCCACCTGTCTGTCATCACTGTCATCACATGTGTTTTAAGGTTCAGTCGGTTTCGCCTCGCCTTACCTGAATTAAACTTAAACATAAAGGTATTTAGGTGTTTTCTGTTAAGTGCTTTTGTGTCTTGCATTCTGGTCCAGCCTGCTCCACTTTCAACAACCGAAGCACCTATTAAATAACATAGTGGGTGTTTCTCAATGTCGAGTACGCTTTCTTGGTAGCACATGTCTTCCGACTCGCTTGCTTCAGAAGCGAGGCAAGAATCCTTCCTGGCATTTGGAAAACGAAGAGTGGAACAGGCGAGCAAGTGTGCAGGTGTGCGTCATATGAGAGGCCCCGCCTTACATTTTCCGCCACAGATTTGGGGAAATTGGTCCGTGCGCAAAGCATTGTGGGGATTTGAAGGACGCGAAGTCTACCCATGTGCAGCCTCGAAATTACCCCCAAACCAAGGACGCGGCCTCGGTGGAATTACAAGTATGCTGGAGATTGGAACAGTCCTTCGGCGGTACTCGATGACGTAGTATCCTTGAAATATTGGCTTGGAAGCCAGTATCCTCGCGATTGAGAAACGGCCCCAGTGTCTATTCTTTTGGGAGAAGTAAGTCAAAAGGCTTCAAAATATGTGTGTGAGTCATTAGTGTTCAAATCTAAGGGAAGTCACAAATGTGTTTTCGCTTCAAGTCGAGTTTAAGTCCTTTTTTGAATAGTTAAAAAGCAATTTAGTGACTCAAGTCATTTGGTGAGCATTGTGTCCAACAACAAGCCCCGTGATAGCATGTTGGTTTGCATGTTGGTTAGCATGTTGGTTAGCATGTTGGTTGGCATGTTGGTTAGCATGTTGGTTAGCATGTTGGTTAGCATGTTAGTTAGCATGTTGGTTAGCATGTATGTTGGTTAGCATGTATGTTGGTTAGCATGTTAGTTAGCATGTTGGTTAACATGTTGGTTAGCATGTTAGTTAGCATGTTGGTTAGCATGTTGGTTAGCATGTTGGTTAGCATGTTGGTTAGCATGTATGTTGGTTAGCATGTTGGTTAGCATGTTGGTTAGCATGTTGGTTAGCATGTTGGTTAGCATGTTGGTTAGCATGTATGTTGGTTAGCATGTTAGTTAGCATGTTAGTTAGCATGTTAGTTAGCATGTTGGTTAGCATGTTAGTTAGCATGTTGGTTAGCATGTTAGTTAGCATGTTAGTTAGCATGTTGGTTAGCATGTTGGTTAGCATGTTGGTTAGCATGTTAGTTAGCATGAATGCAGTGTAGAGTAAAAAGCCCCTGTAAATGTCACGCTGGGCTGCAGTATGAACATGTCAGGGTGGATTTGATGTGTGCTCCCCTCTGGCTGTTTGTGAACGGTGATGTTCAAGTGAGAAAGGCAAAGACTGTGCAGTTTACATTATTTGTTTCTCAATAATAATAATTCAGGTTTACCCAAATGGATAGCGGCTGCATATTGTGCCGCATGCACTATTTAATTAGGATGAACTTTTCAAATAAGCCATTATTAGCAGGAGAGGATCATAAAGGGAAAACAAAGACATGATCAAGTTTTATTACTTTTCCTGCTGCCTCACAATAACTCAGAGTGCTCAGATTCTTTTATTAGTGTTTACACTCTGAAGGCCCTTTCTAAGAAGGTAAAAGAGCAAATAAGACAATATTACATGGCATTGCAACAGTGGTTAAATTATTAATCAAATTTTAATTCTGTGTTGTCTCCATATGCTATGGGCCAATTGGTATTCCAATTGTATGCAGTTTGTTATGAATTATGAAGCCGATAGCTGCCGGTGAAATATTGTCCACATCATAAAGAATCTGCTCCTATAGTCACAGCCGTCGTGAGGACAAAGCAGAGGAATTTGGTGGAGGTTTGATGTTTAAGGGGTTTGAAGCTTTGCAAATCTGAAAAAAACCTAATTTCATATGCATGCAGCGGATGCCTTGAGACACGCGTTTTGCTGAGCCACGGTGGAGTGTTTGATTTCAAAACCAATTTTTAGCTGATCATTATTTTTTATTAAAAGCATCTCCGTTCATTATGTAAAAAGCCCGCTGCAACGTTAGAGGAGAAGAAAGCGTCGTATCAAAAGCCTCACTGGAGGAGCCTTTAATAGGTAGACACATTTACGAACCAAACAAATAAACGCTACGTCACGAGCTGCTGTCGCTGTCAAACTAAATGTATTAATGTGGTGGTATTACCCGTCAGTTTGCTCTTTCTCTCTGGATAGCACACTCTGTATTCAGCGGCAGGCGTCCTTTCAGCTGCAGATTAAACGGCTAAAGATGGGACACTGAGTTTATTCATTTTGAACGACACGAGGCCTTTCTTTCGAACACCATGCATGCACTTTATTTGAATCCTCCTGTGTATTACAAGACACATGCTGGGCTTTAGTGACGCAACACACCACAGACACCACAGAGCTAACTAGACAGTGTATTAACTAAAATATTTAGTAAATATACAGATATAAAAAATACAGAATGATTATCCTTAGTGTTTTATAAATAAAAGCTGTATTATATTGTAAGATATCATATTCCCATTTGCTGACCTTTCTGTACTTAAGTTGTTATTTAAATTGAGTAAACAACAAATACAAAAACTTGTATTCTACTTTTCAGGCAGTTCAAAGACACCAGGTGAGAAAGAGTTGTGTTTGCTGTTGAGCCAATCAGAATTCATCTCTTCCCCCCCTAAAATTGTCCTATGATATTCCCATTTGCTGACCTTTTTGTATTTAAGTTGTTATTTAAATTGAGTAAACAACAAATACAAAAACCTTTATTCTACTTTTCAGGCCGTTCAAAGACACCAGGTGAGAAAGAGTTGTGTTTGCTGTTGAGCCAATCAGAATGCAACCCTAATATTGTCCTATGAGGCCTCATGCCAAGGGGCCCACTGTCACCCACACGTGTTTAATATTTAATCACAATAATACAGCAGCAAATCACATCAGAGGCGATGCATGCTGGATCATATTGTCTGATCCAATAGCATGCTCGTGGCTTGCTATCAATTACAACTTTGGCACCCGACTAATTTGTTGGAGGGCCGGATTGGTAATTTGATTTCGGGCTCACTCACTTGATTTCCCTTACCCATTAATTGCATTTGCACATGTTGAGTCAGCCGCGTCCCACAGCTCATCTTAGCCCTGTGTTATTAATACCCCCCGCTGTGACGCCCCTTCAGCGGAGTGAAACCTCTTCACCTGTCCACCCCCCCCCCGAGCCTCTGCTTAAAATGAATCAACAGCATTTACTCTCCAACAGCGCCTCCCAAACAAATCCACTTTCCCTCTGGGCGGAGATTTCTGATTAATAAAATGCACGACTTTGGAAGTAAACAGTGGTGGAAGAAGTGTTTAGATGCTTTACTTGAGTAAAAGTACCAATACATTATTGTCAAAATACTTAATTTACAAGTAAAAGTCATGCAGTCGGAATCTTACTTAAGTACAAAAGTATTACCAGCTAAATGTACTTAATGTATGAAAAGTAAAAGTATTCATTGTGCAGGAAAATGGCCTTAAAGTGTGTATATAATATGTATGTGAGACTTTACTTGAGTAAAAGTACCAATACATTATTGTCAAAAAACTTAATTTACAAGTAAAAGTCCTGCATACTTAAGTACAAAAGTATAAAGTACTCATTGTGCAGAAAAATGGCCTCAATGTGTGTATATAATTATATTCATATATGTGACATTTCTAGATAATATTCTTGCATCAAGTCACATTTAACTGTTGTGGACAAACAAAGTTTTGATGGACCTTTTGTCAAATATTTAAACAATTTGACTTGTTTGTGATTTAAAGAGTTATTTAATACTCAAGTACAGTATACAAGTACCTCAAAATGTTACTTAAGTACGAGTAAATGTACTGAGTTACTTCCCACCTCTGGAAGAAAGCCCATTATTGTGGTTATTTTCAGAATGAAGAATAAGCAATAATGTGTTTTCAGGGTTGAGTAAAGATGTACTAATTGTTTTATAAGAATAAAATAATGAAAGAGATGACGAGGAGATAGTGTCATCTCTGTAATGAGTCTATAAAGATAAATCATTGTATTGTTATTCTGAGAATACAATGTACTCAATTAACCTTTTCTGTCATCAGGGAAATCCAATCATGCCTTTATGTCACAGCAAAGCGGGGAAATACATTATTTAGAGCGACTAAACGAATAGAAACTTCTTAAGGAATGAACAATTATAAGATGTAGTGATAATCCCCTGATGGAAAAATCATCTCAAACTCAAAATGCATCCCATTTGTGACGATGAGGGTCTTGAAAAGTGTCATGAGCGAGAGCCTTATTGAAATGTTAGCGAGGATAAATGACAGCGACACTACGAGGATGTCTTCTGTCTGGCTGTAATTCTCTATCTTTCATATTTCACAACATGTCTTTGAGTGAGTGTAAGTGTTTTCCATATGAGCCGCTCAGAGTGAATAATAAAGGAAACCCAAACAATTAAGAGGCTTTAGTTTCGCTTGGCTGGCCACGGTAATGTCACTCGTCTGTGAGAGGAAGAGTTCTGTCTTAGTTAGTGCCGTCACCTCGGGTCTTTGCATTTCACCATATGACCCTGGAGGTCTTCTACGTCTTCTTTCCTGCAGATGCTGTCACTTGAACGTGTGTGTGTGTGTGTGTGTGTGACTGCATTTCCCAGGAGGAAACATGGTCTCTGGTGAACACATCTGTCAAGAAAAACTGACTGAGAACCACCTGAAGGCTCCTCTCCACGCTATAAACTGATAAACATGGATAATGACAAAGCAGTATTTCACACACTTAAGTATGGCTGTTATTTTCCTTTGTATGGAAGCCCTAAAAGTCCATGATTTTCCCATGAAAACAATTTTATTTGATATTTTCATATTTTTCCACTGAGATAACGAGACACTGTATAATCCTACCCTTATTATGTGGAATGTATGACCGTGTTTCATTTTTTGTTGAATTATCCCGATATTTCACAAATGTAAGTATTGCTATTAGTGAAAAAAAGTACATTTTATGAATTTTTGAGATTTTTCCACTGCGATAACGAGATACTGTATAATCCTATCCTTATAAGGTGGAATTTATGGCATAGTGTTTCCTTGTGATGTTGAATTATCCTCATTATTTCCCATTTGAAGTATTGCTCTAATTTTGTATTGAAAGTTGAAGCCCTAAAAGTCCATGGTTCAAACCTTTTTTTACCCGTTTTCCCATTATTTTCAGATATTTTCCCCCCAGACTAACAAGGTAAAGTACCACATTTACAACACTGAATGTATGATGAATAGTTCTCTTCAAGCTCTTCAATTCATCATGTCATTTCTGCAAGTATTTCACACATTTTAGAGTTGATTCCACGTGTACAGAAGCCCTAAATGGCCACGGTTCCTACACTAATCACCTCTGTCTTCTAAAAAATGTTCCCCTGAGATACCGAAAAAACGTCCAAGGTGGGATCTTGAACGTATTACTTCATTATCGCAAGTATTTCACAAGTTTGAGTATTGCTACTGTACAGAACACTTTAAAACACTTTAAAACCCTCTTTTCCTTTGAAAACAAGTGTTGTTTTTTTTATAAGGTCACCCGTTATTTACGTCATAAACAAAGATTTTGTTTACGATAAAGTCCAAGGCTTATTACGTTGAAATTGATGTCACATTGTTTTCTTGTGATCTTGAATTTATAATATCATTATCTTGAGAAATGTTCTTGCCATCTCGAGCTAATTATCTCGAAGAGGCAACATTTGTTATTTTGGAGACAAGGCCATGAATTTATTGTGATCCCAAAAAAAATGATATTGAATTGTTATCACACACAAACAGAGGAACTGAAACATTCGAAGCATGGCCATTCAGGGCTTCCGTACCTCTATGTTTCATTTTGCATACCGAGTAGGGGGCTTTTTTTTGGATATGACTTTCATCCCGATCATTCAAACCACGCGCCAGCAATTCCCCAAATCCCCGACACCCCCATGGTGACTTATCAGACCCTCTTTCATAAATAAGAATGAACAAAAAACACATTTCTGGTGCATAATAAGATGCAGTAATTAATGTCATCGATTCACATCTGTACGGCTACTGACTGGGAGAAATGTGATTACTTTTATCACATTTCAAAACTTGGAGTTAGTTTTGTGGCGCTGTAACTCGGTTAGCGTGAGAGTGGAGCGAGCGAGGGCTGCTCCTGCTCCGTGATTGATGAGCAAACACCGGGCAGGCTATTAAAAAAAGCTGCGGCGTATTCCACAGACAATGGCAATAAACATATTCAGGGTGCTGAATTCAAAATGACTTGTTTAGGGAAAGAAAATGCTTTTTTTTTGCACCAACCATAAAGCTTTGATTAATGGAGGATACTGTGCGCATATTTAAAACCCTTACTACACAAACACACTGAGCCTTTGCACCCTTCTATGAAGAGGTTACACATCTAATATTTTACAACCAGCAATACCATAATGTGATAATTATGCAGCAGTGGAAAGTACCAAAGTACATGTGCTCAAGTAAAGTTCTGAAGTTTATTTATGGGTACTTTTGATTATTTCCACTTTTTCCAAACCACATGACGTTATCAATCCAAAATATAAACAACAAATACACTAAGTATGTAGCTATGCATCAGTATGTAAAGTAATTCTCTAACGAGCCAATCAGAGCAGACTATTTCTCTTAAAGAGACAGGCCCTTCTTGTTTCAGACAGAAGGTGAACACAGGTGTATTCAGACAGACAGACATGAGAACAATTATGTGTTTTCTTAACATTAAAGCACGTAAACAAGTTGTATAGTGAAGAGCCGATGAACGGGAGTCAGAGGCGGTGTATTCAGAATGGACTTCTACACTTTATTATCCATGAATCAACAACAGGTAAGTACATGTGCTGCTCTGCATGACAAGCTAGCACGAATGACCTCAAACCCCGGTACCCTCACTAACGGGTCCGGGTTGCAACACAATAATCTCAATGGTGAATTATGTATCATAACGTGTCACCACAATAGAAACTTAAAATACAAGTATGGACCTAAAAGGAGAATTAGATGCTAGGTGATGGAAAACATGTCAATAACTGTGTGCTGCTTGCAAATGCATCACCATTCGGTTACATTATTTGGCGATGGATACAGGACATTTATGAGATTATTGTATGAAAACAAATATCACTAGAATCCTGTAAAAAATAAGTGTCTCCTACTTGTCCAGTGTAGTAATAAGGTCATAGGATATGAGAGCTTTACAAATCCAAGAGTTTTCAATTAGTTAACATGTTATTAATCTATTTAAATATAAAAGAAAAAGCCAAAAAATCCTAAAAAAAAAACTTTCCTTTAAAGCATTAAAGGTGGGGTAGGTAAGTTTCAGAAACCGGCTCGAGTGCACTAAAATTTGAAAGTACACAGCCGAAAAGAATCCGCCCCTTCCTTCAGACTTCCTTACAGAGCACCTCCTCCAACACACATGAACGCACATGACGTCAGCAGACTGGTGAAAGTGGCCGCCTGTTGCTGGCGAGTCATTGAAGTACTGCTGCAATGCACGCCCAATGACGGCACGCCCAATGACGGCACGCCCAATGAGGGCACGAGATACATTTGTGCGTGCACGAGATGGAAGGCTGACAGACAGGGCGGCAATCCAATCCGTTTAGCCGGCCGCTAAACGGATTGGTTGTACTTTTTACAGTATTACGGCTTCCACAGATGAATTTTTTTTATGGATTTTTTGTCAAAGCACTTCAGATATTCATTGCTATCGGGATGTTAAGAGCATTCCATGGAATATAACAACAAGTGTATCTCGAGCCGGTTTCTCAAACTTACCTACCCCACCTTTAAGCATTTATACATGTACAATCAAATGGGGGCTAAAAGTATTACTAATGAGTGTTGCTTTAGACAAGGCAGATTGTCTTTAGACAGAGCTTATCTTTTTACCACACTCAAATGTTGACTGTCTTCTTATCGAATTCGCACAGGAGGCTGTGGCTCAGTGGATAGTATGATGGACTTCGAATCAGGGGGTAGCAAGTTCAAGTCCCACTGCAGTCAGCATGTCGTTGTGTCCCTGAGACACTTCACCCCAAATTGCTCCTGTGGGGATTGGCCACAGTATTGAGTATGTAAGTCGCTTTGGATAAAAGCGTCTAACAAGTGAATGTAATGTTAACTTGAGTATTTCCCATGATAACTAATCCTTGAAATTCAATTTGCAAGACTTTGAAAGAATACTTGCTGCAGAGATATGGAGCTATCAGTCTGAGAACATCATGTTGAAAACAGTTCAGCAAAGACAGAAGAATAATAGCCTCCTATATCAAATATATATATCTTAGGTGATTAGCAACTATTTTGCAAAATGCAGGAGCTGCTGCGTGGAAAGAGAAATCCACATTGTTACGGATGGATAATTCATAAATGTGCGACATCTCCAGAGATTGCAGAGTGCATACATCTGCAAACTGTGCTAGATGAGAGTTTAATCACAAAGTAATGAGTATTTTTGGTCCCAAAATATAATATGCATTTCAAACACAGTGAGAAGCATTCGATAAACATCTTATTTTACACAGTGTTTATCGAGCTGGCATTGCTATTTGATAAAGTTCTTTGTCCTGGGTTTATGTTGCTTTGCAGAACACACTAACATACATGAATGCATGGTGTGTGTGTGCTGACAGTGGGTACAGGTGCTCCATTATTTAAAGTATCTCCTAGGGCTTTAAAGCTCTGACAGAGAACGAGGTTTCTCTCCCCCTCCTCCCACCCGAAAAAATATTACCAGCTCTTCCCCGGGGAGCAGCAGAGGGGAAACGTGATCTGGAAGACAGGGAAGAATCCACCACAACAACAGATGCTTCCAAATCACAACAACCTGGGGAAGGGTTGTGGGTTATATTTTATGGGTGGAGAGGGACCGCGGATGTTCATTTATTTATCTCCACAGTCAGCATTGAGGTGTGTGTGTGTGTCCGTGTGTATGTTTGTGACAAGATCTGTCATGGCTGCCTTTTTACTTCTACAGGAAAAGGCCTAAGGTCGCTGCTCGCTCCGTAGACCTGAAAACGCCAAACCCAGCCATGTGTGCAAATGATGAATATGTAAAAATAATCAATTTCATGCGTCGAAATATTATAATGAATGAACCAAACACGGAGAAAATCTTATTGAGTTGGTGTGATGCCATTTACTTTCCTCTTCACTGGCATCCATAGACGCCACTTCTCCACGGGTGCAATTATGCTGAGAGCAATTTCGTATTTCAAGTATGCAAATATCGATACTGTGTGGCCGCAAACAGGCTACGGGAAATATGTAATCCTTCTGGAGTGTCGTACCAGCTCATTGTTTCATATCCAAATTAGCGCGCTTGTGCATCTGAACACACACGCAGGAGCTAAATTAGCCTAATAGTCCTCAGTGGACCCACATCTGAACACACATGCCTCTGGTGTGGTAAGTGTTGGATCTGAATACAAACACAACTATTAGCAGGTCGATCTATGGCAGCGACCTTGGCTATTACTTCACTACACACCGTTATTAATTTGGTTCTCCTATTTTGCATACAGAAAGAATAACACATCCAATATAAGTGAGCCATAGTGGGGTAAACCTCCAGGGATTGACCAACATTCAGGCTGGAGGAGGTGATGCAACGTTTGGCCTCGTGCAGCAAATATATCTAGACAAAGACAAATTGGACTCCAGATGCTCCACAAATTCTAGATAATCAAATCTGCATTTGCCCAGGTGTGCTAAATGATGAATCCACAGTTAAAAGGTATTGGTAACGCATCCTACACACTGCATACGGGCTGCTGTTTTCCAGATGCCACAAAAAAATAAACACTGCAAGAATAAGAACTTAAACAAAAGTAAGATTGAGATAGTGTTCAATACACAAGAACAAAGTGAATGTGATGAGTTATTATTTGCACTACAGGAAATCAAGAAAGCATCTTTAGTTGAGCGGTGCGTAACGTGTGTAGCATGTTCCAGCTGTTCTTCCTACTGCTTTAATCGAGTTTATAACTTCATGAGTTCAGTACAGTTTTTAAAGATAAACACAATCCCAAATATATCAAAGAAAATAAATATATGCATATAAATTGATGCAGAAAAAACATGCAAATGGTACTGGTGAATCATTTGAAAGATTCCCATCATGTACCACTCTAAGAAGAAGCCAGGTGTGACAAGTATTCCCTTTAATAACATGACTTTATTTTTAACATGTTTACCTGCAGCATTGCTAGCATTAGCAACATACCAAGACAGCAGTGGCGAGCCGTCAGGGCTCTCTCGGCCCTCTGTGAGGGCCTAAGATATTCTACAAAATAATATTTAAAAACATTAAAAAAAAATATATATATTTTTTTGTTATATTTTTCATTAGTTTTATCAAAATAACTTGATTTAATTGTATTAAAAATAACATTTCCAAAGAAATAAATCCTTCGAATCTGCCTATTCAGTTTCTGTTGGAATGTGAAGGGTTAAATGAAAGAAGCTCGTCTCTGCGAGTGTGAAGAGAGGAGCTGTTGGACGTCCAGCTATGAATTCACAGAGGGTCGCTATAGTAACTAAACGAGAGAGTAATGTCAAATGACAGTACAATTGACCAATCATATCTTCCCTCTAAATGGGTGGGTGTTATTATCGCGGACTTTATGACAAGTTCCGCCCGCTGTGAAACTTTTCTTGTTTCCATAGCAACAACAACTTCCTGTCAACAGCGTTAACTCGCCTTCAAAATAAAAGCATGCCAAATTACACTTAAGACATACAACTGCAACGAAAGTAACAAACACAATGCAATATCCTTTTCAATTTCAAAGAACACAAATAGGGTTATTTACAGGTGTTGTTTTGTGTGGTAGAGGGTCGCTGTCATTGATGCGTTTTGCACCCCGGGCCGTTGTTTTGATATTCCGCTGAACTATACGCTGTGACGTAATAACTCGATGGAAGGGGTGGGGGTCAGAGGGCCTAGGTATAAAAGTCACGGCTCGCCACTGCAAGACAGTCATAAGCAGCATGAACAAAAACACAAACAGGAAACACAATATAAAAGAAAGCCCCAAAGCTTCTCTGCTTAAGCATTATATATAAACATGTTCTGATTCAAATCACGACTGATTCCTTGAGTACACGCTTTATTAGTTTTTACTCACCATGTTTTCCAGAAGCTGAAAAAGGGGCGTCAACCAAACACTTACTGGTTTTAAACGCGTCCTGAAGTTAATGGATGCTGTCCTGGATGATACCAAGTGTGAGGGGTGTGTCATTAGAATTATTATGTTCGTTAGTTGATCTTTGAAAAAGTGGTTTTGTACGTTTTTTTTCTTCTAACATGGTATACTATTAAATAATGTTAAAGCCTTGTTTTATGATGATGTTCAATGTTACTTCTAATTTCCCTGTTTTAGGTTTGAGGCATACACCCCTAAGGGAAATATGGTGCAGTCTGAAGCGATTGTGTGCAAATTGGAGGGACTATATAAGAAGGAAGTTGTTTTTCACTCAGAGGGGCATGAAGCTGCTCAGCCAAGTAACCCCTAGATTCCACCGGGTCCGTCTGCGTCACGTTACGGCGGCGCCGCGGCGTCCGCAAGGATCGGGGCCACTCTAGTCAATGGGTGCTATTCCACCAGACGTGCCGCGTTACGGCTCAGAAGCGTCCCAGAAGCGTCTCGGCGCTGGGCTCCGCTCAAAATAGGATTGAAGTCTATTTTTCGACGCGAGGCGTTGCATAGCGCCGGGCAGGAAGTGGACCGGTCAGAGCATCCGGCCCATCCCCAAAATACACTACAGACCCTATCCCTCCGTAGTCTTTCAAGTAGGAGGAGAAATGCCAGCGTTCTCCTCCGGTTTAAAGGCACTGTGTAAATTATATATATAGAATAATTATGATGATGAATGCATTTTTTTACCACTAAAATACAGCAACACATCTTTGATTCATGTCGTTTATAACTGGAATATTACAATTATTATTAACTTTGTCTGTACAAAGTAGTCTGTCCAGGAAATATGCCCAAATCAACAAAAACTGCGAGCCGGCAGGCAAGACGCTCCGCTTCTGAAATGCTTCTGAAACGTCGGAGGCCGGACCAAAACCGCGGCGCAGCCGTGACGCGGCGCAGCCGGACCCGGTGGAATCTACGGGTAAGCTAGTTTGTTGTTTTTAGTTACAAGTGTACTAAATAATTAACTTTGTAAGTCTGTGAACACAACTTTGAGTCTGCTACCTAACCCCTCTGGACTGACTTCCTCAAATTCTGCTGAAACACTGGATCTCCGCCCGTTTGCGAAAGATTTCTAGAAGTTGTTTACAAAGGTAATAAATCAAGTGAGAAGTAGGATCATTTTCTCATAGACTTCTATATAATCAGACGTCTTTTAGTAATGTTGGGGTATTTCAACAAGACATTTCAAAACCGTCAAGGGACTTACTAAGGATGTGATAACGGTTGCAAATGTCCTCGGTAGTGAAAGTCTTCTGAATTCTTCATTAGAGCCACTCAGTTGATTTCCTAACTCTCACTTTTTAATTGTGAAGCCTCTTACGTCCCCTGTGTTTTCCTCGACATCCTGTTATCATGGATTCTTAAAAATGTGTATCAAGAGGACTATTGTGTCTCTTTCCTGTTGTTGAATCACAACTTTTTTAACCCCAGTCAGGGTTGTTGACTTTGATTCGCAGCGACAGGATAAATGTTTCCCACGTTCAGAGAGTCGTGTGTTGCTATTCCTGTTGTTTTTGAAGATGTTTCTGGACGAGAGATCTGAGGTGCACAACAACTTTTCACCAGGGGGATTCTCTGCCATTATTTCCCTCTGATGTGTGCCTCCTTGCTCTCATTACCTTTTTTGTCTTTTTCTGTTTGCCAACGCCATCTGTCCGTCCTGAGCTTGTTAAATCAATTCCCCAATTCACCCCTGGCACTTTCCATTTAGTCTGCAAACCCACAGAATGATATGCAAGTTGAGTCAATCCACCCCGACTTCTTGGATGTTTGTCAAACTAGAACAACAGCGTGATTTGTGCACAGATCTCCAGAGTCTATACCCTCTTGGCATTGTTAAGGGGGAGCAGCAAAGAAGGGACAGACATGGAGAACATGTCCTATCAATCTACAGGATATTAGCTGCGAGGCACCGTTCATGCTGCCGATGATGTAACAATGTGTGCCAGTATGAGCAAGTGCCACGATAAATTACTTCACATCAGCCAATGCTGTTTTATCTGATGGTAGCACTTTGTGTGGGCTGTGTGATTTCAAGCTTAAGATTTTGTTGTTGTGGCGCTGCGGTGATTAAGAGTGTGTGAGGGGGAGAGGCAATCTGAAAACAAAACTGTGTACAAGGCTGTAATTGTGCAGGGTTTATGCAAAGGATAATGTTTGAATCTGAAAAACCTTCAGACTCCAGCCAGCACTCCCCCCTCTGCAGGCATCTTTTATTCTACAAATAATGCGCTTATTCTTGGTACACCTTTTTTAAAACCCAATTGGCTGTGTTAAGCCTTTTTACTAGGGGGAGAATGTGATGTTTATTAGCATAGAGGCTTTTTCGCTGTATGGAGGATGTAAAAGAATGGTTATCAAAAGCAAACATGGTTTGTATCGGAGCATTTGCACTTCTATTTAGTTTAAATTGAGTGACAATATCGTTCAGATTTGATGTAACGGCTCTTTTGGAAGATTTGCACAGGATTAAGTTAACAGATGTCCTCTGCAATTATTATATATAACTGGATTACCCCAGGTTATACGAGCCCTATGTGAAAAGGGCTTATATTAATCTGATCGTAAAGGTTAAGTAACTATTTATTCAGACTTCTACACAAAACTTTACCGTGCAATTATTTACCGTGACTTCCACTATGAATTCAAGCAGTGTCTATACTTCCCCGGGAAAAATGCAACCACCAAATGCTTCCCTGAAACTAGAAAGCATCTTTGTATGTCTACACCAACACCTCCAGGCTTGCAGAGAAGTATCAGCAGCAGCTTATGGGTCCAAGCTGAGTTGGCGCTGGATGAGAGGGATGTGTGGGTGGTGCGGCACCTTGGCTCACCTGAGAGACCCCGGGTTGGAAACAGTGGGTCACATTGCCCACTGCAGACATGTTGGCAAAAACACGCTCAGGATTAGCTGAGGGAAGGGGGCGAAGAGGAGGGAGAGTCTTGAGCAGTTAGGTAAAAAAAAAAAACATAACCTTGTATTTTGTTCACACATGACAAAATGTTACAAAAGGAGTGTAAGGCTTGTATTTTTGGTATTTCAGGAAAAGTCACACGTAAAAATGAAATGTTAAGGCAACCAAACATGTTAGAATTAATGTAGCGGCCAAAATCATATAGAAATAAAACAGATAATTAACTTAAAATAATACAGCCGCTGAGGCACTAGTTAGCAGATCTTACGCAGGGCAATGATCCAGGTCCAGACAAGATTCTCCATTTGTGCATTTTATTCCGATAACAAAGTACAACGAACAGGTTTCCTATATCCCTTTTCCTTAAGCCTTTCCTATGGCTTTCCTTTGCTGGCTTGAAACACCCTGGTAAAAAAAAACCGTTTGCCTACTCGTGCTCTGGCTCCCACCTGTTTCCAATATATACAATTACACCAGGTGCTCTAATCACCCAGTGCCCAAAACATGCCTTCAAAATAAAAGCATAGAAACTACTTTAACTTATGAACTAAGAATACATTTACAATAAACACTATAAAACAGCAAGAAAATAAATGTTAAACTATTAAATAATATAAAGAGATATATAGCTCCAACAATTAACTTTGTTCAAGGTTACGCTGCAGGGTAAGCTTTGCTCTTAATGGGCCCATCATTTATGCTCTTGTTACATTACATTACATGTTACTTGTTAGACGCTTTTATCCAAAGCGACTCACATACTCAATACTGTGGACAATCCCCACACGAGCACTTTGGGGTGAAGAGTCTCAGGGACACAACGACATACTGACTGCGCCACAGCCTCCCCATGTTGTATTCAAGACTTAAAACTAAACATTGAGACCAGAGACTTATGAGGAAAATGTTTACTAGGGTTATTAAACCAGGTGTATTTATATTGCATGTTTTTATGTGTTTTCATACTATTTGGTTTGATTTTTATACCTTGCTTTTATTTTTGAATTGGGTTACATCGTGTCATTTGTCACTTGTTAACTTGCATATTGGCCTAATTTTATTTTGAAATATTTCAGTCTTTGTGATTTTAACTTCTTGTGCTAATCAACCTGGAAAACTCCCATAATTACATAGTCATTTTCTCATAGACCTCTATATAATTTGACTTTTTCTTGCAACCAGTGGAGTCGCCCCCTGCTGGATGTAAGACAGAATGCAGTTTTAAGGCACAGTGGAACTGAACAAGTGTCTGTTAAGGCGACCAATTAGTGCATTATTAATTTCAACATAGAAGGATGTTTGGCAATTCTACAAAACAGAGGCTTTTGTGTTGTTATCTGCAGAAGTATTGCTCAGAGTCAGAGGAGTGAGACAGAGTGAGACAGTGTTGGAGGGTTACAGTATTAATCTGATGGCTCACTGATGTTTGCCTGCCAACATCCAGCAGCAAGTGTTTGCCAAAGTGACGTGAACACAGACGGTACATCCATCTCTGTCCCTGCACATAAATCTGCAATGCACAACATTTAACAATAAAACCAACCTCTCCGTTCGCTACTGACGCTCTGCTGCCATGCCTCATTAACCCACATTTATCACTGATCTCACATTACAGGCAGATTAATGTGAGATAAAGCTGCGTTAACAGATGTTACACCAAATAACTTGATCATTTACTAGCAATTACTGATGTGTTTACTTGTAATGTAACTTAAATGAGACGGTGAGGCAGTGCTAAGTGGAAGAGATGCAGATGTGAATGTTGGAAAAATACAAAGTAAATGTTTGGTGTGGTTTTATTAAATGACAGGAGCTACTTCCAGATCAGTAATCATAATTAAATGACAGACAAATTGCAATGAAATAGTGGCTTGTAAAACCTATTGGGGTTGCAACTGTCTATCTTTATTAATTCAGCAAAAAATCATGCTTTTCCAGAGCTTTAAAGTGGGATAACTTATTATGATTTCATTATCCAGGTATTGCTAAATAAATATGTCTAAGGTGTAGTGCTGCACGATATTGGAAAAAACTGACATTGCGATTTTCTTCCCCTGCGATATATATTGCGATATGAAAACAAACCGGAATTGAAGAAAAGACCGTTTTTTTTGTCCGCAAACCATCCTTTCTTGAACTTTAATGCTATACAATTGGTATTTTTCCAACTATATTTAACCGGATCAAGGATTTTAGTCACGGACGTCTGGATCTTAAGTTATCGGAGCAACAAGCTGAGCTAGCTCGGTTAGCAGCGCCGAACTGGAGAAACACATGAAACGACTTTATTCAGTGTTTTTACCTTTAATCACGGGGTCCGTTTGCTTTGGAGATTTGATTGGTGGTTTGCTGTCACTCACTCAAGTACCCCTGACATGAGAGCCGCGCAAGTTTTCCTTTTGTAGCAAGCAGCAAAATAATTGTAACATGACGTGTTTGAGTTAATTTGCCAACTTAATATCGCACGTCCACGCGATGTGAATATCGCGCATGCGCATATCGCAATTATCGTCACGACACGATATATCGTGCAGCCCTACTAAGGTGCATATATTGCTTTTTTTAAAGGAAAATGTGTTCGTACTTTTAACCCTTGTGTTGTGTTCGAAAGCTGTTACCAAAGATTATTGTTACAGTGGATGGGGGGGGGAGGGGTGTCTAAAGTCAAAGATGAATCTTGATTGGGCCAAATTTGACTTTGAGTGACCCAAAACAATTCTGCTGGGTCTCCCCAGACCCCAACACCAAATGATACCCTTTCTTTTTTAGAGACCTTCTGACTTGGCTAAAATGGTCCAAATCAGTTTTGTAGTGTTTATATAGCTGTTGTGGAGGATATCATGAAACCTTGTTCCCATAAAAAAAACTAGAGCGTAGTTATTATATCATTGTAACTTGAAACGGGTCACGGGAGACCCGAACACAACATAAGGGTTCATGCAGGTAATGTTTAGCCCACTTCAGGCAGGAATAACGCAATGCACAACTCTATTTTTGCTAAAACAAGAAGCACTCACAATATAATGACACTGCAAACTAAAACAGCATAATTGCAATCAGTCACGTTAAAATATTCCACAAATCTGAGGGTGTTGACACGTCTGGCGTGCTTCCATGGGGTTAAAAACAGATGAACTACTCTGATTTCGTTCACTTAATTTGTGAACGGATGCATGAATAAAAAGCTATGAGTCATACATTCAAGCCTTTTCCCGAGAAACAGAATAATTAAAAAAAGGGAAAATACATGAGTACGTTTGATTCCCTTCATTCTTACGTATTGCACTTCTTCTCAGAAACTACACTCAGCTCAATTAGTAATAATAAATGTCCCTCATTATTTACTGCGTCTCAATCACAAACATTGGTCGTACATAATAGATGAAAGGAAATCAAAGCGTACTACAAGTCTGTGTTCTGCTCGCTGCTGTTTCATCCTCTCCATGTGTACTGACCTGGCAACATGTCATGTTGTGTCAAGTCCTCAGTCTTAAGAAGACTCGCTGAACAGAAAGATCAGAAAAGCATGCTCATAAAGGGATGTGGACAGCTTTTAGCCCGGGGCTTTGCTTTAATCAAAGCCAAACACAGTTGCAGTCAGAAAACACTTCTGATTAACTCAAGCAACAGTGAACAGCTCTGAGTAAGACCTGTAGGATGTGTGGCGTTCAGGGCATTGACTAAGACATCCCAGCATTTCCTCCAGAGGCATGAGGTGTGCTACATATATATATATGTGTCCTTGTGGCGAGTCCGTGCCCAAGGCTGTTTTTTCCCGACTTTGTCAGAAACATGTGGCGCGAAGCAATCCACCTGCAAGTCATGGTGTTAAGTCATTGCTGCTGCGCACTTCACAGTCCTCGGGTCAGTCCGTGGTTAACCAGATGTATTCCTTATCTTGCACAGAACAGCTTCACAACACAAAATAACCTCCAATCATTTCCTAGATACATTTCCAAACCTCTCGTTCAAAATGACTGCTCTAACAACCAAACGAGACTTGTGTGTGCAGCTATTATTACCAATTTTTGCGTAATTATGCATTTCTTTCTGACACACTGCTTCTATGGCAACAAATACATGTAGTGAGACTGCAGGGGAGCATTGTGGAGTTTGAGCAGCGATTTGATGAAAGCTCTTCCATCATGATGAGACAGCCCACACAGCTCCAAATTGCTGATGAGCTTATTTTTAGTCGAGGGGCTGCCCCAGTGTCTGGTTTACATGTGGGACTGACAGGAAATGTAGAGCAGATTTCCCTCTTAATACAGCAAGCCTTCCTGCTCCGTAATTAACCAATTAACAAGCAACATGCCCCACCAACACCATACCTGATTCAGTTTGGCATCAGGAATGCTCGTCTGCAAAGTTTTAATTGTGCCCGGGGCAATAACTTACTGTTTGTAATCACATTCTCCCTCTCCATATATTGCACCATGGTACGTTTGGGAGGAGGAAACTTACTGGCGCAAGCTAATTCGGCCAAGCTCCATGTTGGAGGTGAGCACAGTGCACATTACCGGCAGTGCTTTGGGTTTTGCTGAACAACAGAATGAGACTTAATATGCTCCCCGAATTATTAACACATTGTGCATTTATAGCCTCCGATGAGAGGCGAGAGGCAGGCAGGGGAGCTTTCACTCAACAGAATTGAGAACAGAGACTGCGGACACATGCAAGACACTTCCCGCCTCCATATTTCAAAATGAGATATTAGGTTAATTCTTTAAAGAACACCGGTTTAAAGAGGCGCTTGCATGATGGATGCAAACCCGATGCCAGAGCCAATCATCGTTGAGGCAGACGTGGAGATGAGTCACGAAGCTGTCATGTTGACATTGTGACTGTGGGAAAGCAAATTATAGGTGACTTCATGTTTTTTCTGGTGCACTGCCAAGCCATACACTGAGCTAAAAGGGAGAAACGCGCTCCGTTAGATTGAAGCTGCCACTAATTGTTCAGCTCAAATCCCCTCCATTTTCTTCTTCTTTGGGAGACCACAGCCACCCACCACTTTTTAAAAATACATGGTTGACGCTATTGTTTACAATGGGCATCAAGCAATTACAAATTCATGCATTCTAATATGATAGACAGAGGAGAGACTGGGATTAGCCGTGCACTCTTGATGTTGTGGACACACACACACACACACACACACACACACACACACACACACACACACACACACACACACACACACACACAGCCTAACTGCGAAACACAAACAATCTAGGGCAGCTATTCTAAATCCAATTGTTGTGAACATGAAGCCAGCTAGTTTCAGGCAGTGGGGTGAGTTTGGCCCACACATACCAATTAGGCCGGTTTCCAAAGCAATACAGCACAATGCTGCCCAGAGGACTGCAGCAGAACAAGACTTTGATTTCCCTCAATGTGATAGTAATTTCATATTCCTCAGAAAAGCAACATGGCTACTGAGGCTTGCGTATCGAGATGAGCGACACTCGACAAGATGCTCGTCTGCTCGTTGCATGCAATTTCTCAAACAAATGCTCTAATATGTTGTAAGTACTGGAGGTATTGGAAGTGTATAATGTAAATACTTCACAGCTCTCTCTCTCTGTGGCTTTGTTATCCGCTCGCATTTGATCCGTTTTTGTGTCTTGCTTACCACACACGTCTGCTTGCATCTGGGATCAAAAATCAAGGCCATAACTGAGAATGCAGCCTGTGGTCTTCACGCCGACTAAATGCTGTTGAGCCCGAGTCCCAGCGCAGCGCATCAGACAGATTGAGGAATAGAGAGGGAGGAGGCTTGTAATGAGAGCCAGGAGAATTACTACTCTCTATTTATAGGGAGTGCAGGATTGTTTACTTTCTTAGCTACTTGATGTGACGGGTGGTGAACTGCTAATGAGAGGAGCTATCTTTGCATTGCTGTATTGTTGTATCACTTCCTGGCACTCGCCGTATGTTGGAGATGACTTGTGAGAGATGATAGGCCTTTATACACCGGGGGCGGGGTTTTTTCTGCCAATAATTCACAAGTGCATGCTATATATTACACTGGGAAAGAAGACGAGCTTTTGCAGCTTTCTGAGCTTTTGCAACACAAATAAAAGCATCATTTCAGTGGAGGATTGTAAAACAACAGCATGGAGTCTGAGTAGTCTGGAAACCGCATTACTGCAGGGGAAGCTATTGGTTTGGTTATTGTTTTTTCTGGGTATTTTCTAAGAGACTAGGTTCACTTAGCAGCAGTCCAAACACTTATTGGTGAAGGCATTGGTTAATGTCAGGTGATGCACCAGGAGTATTAATAATGTTTTTAGCATGACAATCGCACATAGGTTTGCTGTTTAACCCTCCTGTTGTCATCGGGTCAAATCTGACCGATTTACTACTTTCATCAATATAACTTTTTTGTTTTACATTCGATTGCATCAAGGCTTTATGATATCCTTCACTGTAGACATTTGAACATATACAATAGCTGATCACCACTTTCATTGGATTATGGATGATTTTGTCAACTTTGTAACACCCATGGTGTTCCCGGTCAAACATGACCGCCATAAAGAAAAGGAATTAGTAACCATCCAGATCAGATAACTCACACACACACACACACACATACCATGTATACATCACTTCAGGGGACATTACATTGACTTACATCCTAAGGAGACTTATCCTAACCTTAATCATAACCAACGTGTGGGCGAGTCCCCACACGTGACTATGTAAACAGATTTAGGTCCCCACAAGTATAGTAATGCTAGGCCACACACACACACACACACACACACACACACACACACACACACACACACACACACACACACACACACACACACACACACACACACACACACACACACACACACACACACAACTATTTGAAACATTTCCCGCTCTTATGTGCCCATCCCCCCACATGGATCACACCTGGCATTAACATGTTCAGTGTCTGTTCTTTGTATATTTACTGCAGTGTTTTGTGTATACCAGTAGTCTGATACAGTACAGTTTGAAAGGGTGCTAAATTAAATTTGGTGATGATAATGGTTTTTGTGTTAATGTAATAGCAGTTAAAACAGGACCGGTCAAATTTGACCGTGAACACCAAAGTAAGGGGGGGAACACGAAGACAACAGGAGGGTTAAAGGGAAATTAAATCGACCTAAAACGTTAATCTTGCATGGATAATATTAAATAAAGTGTGAAATGGCTTTCAGATGTTATGCTTACAATGAGTCATCCAGTCTTATTTAGTCTAATTGACTTCTTAATTGCTTGATTATACCTTGAGTAAGAAGGTGCATCAGTGTTCTTTAGCGGCCATCTCAAAAGAAAACCTCTTAATTTGACAAATATGCACTACAACTCCTTTGAAACGTTTGCAAATGTTTTACCTGACTCACCAGATCCACCTTACCTTTCAAAATAGACTTATTGTGACTATTTACCAGAGGGTACTCAAATGTTCTGAAACCATTTCGATAATAGCAGTCGTTCATGCCGTAGCTTCAGACAGACTGCCGGACGCTTTTCTCTGTCTATTTAAGACTGCGAAAATCGAATCACCCTTTAATTTGAACAGGTGTTGCAACTTTCCGAAGTTTGCATTGCTGTGGTAGGAATGGTTTTGATGTGGATTATTAAGTTAGTTTATTCGCCCCTTGTGTAAAGTCCTGTTAAACTGTCTCCACGACACATCTGTAAACTCCACATGTCCCCCTCCCTTTCTTCATCTTGTAAAACACAATCTCTGGTGTTGGGAGAGTCTCTTCAGCGCCACGACAGTCCATTTAATCGGGGGATACTTGTATTATTTCTCTGTGAGACGGGTGTGGGAGAGCCTATTGTTGGAATAAATCTCCGCCCTCTCATTGGAAGCACTGGCCTGGTCATTTGTCACATGGGAGGAGGGAAACCAAAGCACCCCGAAGAGAGCAGAGGTGTTTCGGCACGGAGGCGGCCATATTAGCAGAGATATTCTTCAGGATTATGTGCCCCTTCAACCCCGGCCAGGAATTTGTCAGCAGAAGTGCAGATCTGGCTCTATCAATAATCCATGGCATTGTGTATTTCCCAGCTGATTCCATTATGGGGCTGGGGGATGACAGCGCTCACCAACTCCATCATCTTATCCACGGGGACCAGGATCTCATAAAGCGCTCTCAACATAGACGTCTCATATAACGGGTAATAACTCCAGCCAGTTAATACGGGGGAATTATCAGGGAGAGGAGCGATGAACCCGGCGGGAAGCAGGGCGGCCATCGCTGTATCAGAGCCAAGAAGAAGGTGTTAAAGGAGGGGGAGGGACACAGAGAGAGATGGAGAAAAGAGGGGGAGAGTTGGCCGGAGATAAGGAGGGAGAAATACAAATTGGGAGTAGTGGTGTGAAGCAGAACAAAGTTGGGGTGAGGAGGAGTCAGAGACAAATTAGGTAATGATTTAACAAAGAGGGCAGCACAGTATTTCTGTCAGCTTTTCAACTTCATTGAGTTCCTGCTTGGATTCTTCCACAGTAGGTTTTCTCTGCAGCAGTAATGAAGAGCTTAAACTAGTAATCTCCATAATCCAAATTAAAGCTATCTGTAATTGTTTTCATTACAATGTAATGTAGAGATATGGCTGCACTGTCAGTGGTGTGTATGGCAGATAGAGATTAACTGTAAAGCCTGACAGATAAAGTGCAGGGAACAATTTTAAATGTACCAGAGAATGAGGATCGATTACTGTGTGAAAGGTTTCTTGTTATTACAAACATTATCAACCCAAAACAAGAATCAAGCATAAACAATTAGTGGAAGAAGTTGCAATACTACAGTGTAAAAAAAGACTCTGTTACAAGTAAAAGCGTCAAAATATACTTAAAGTACTGCGAAATGAAAGGTGGGGCTTATTTGAAAAACTCTACATACTGCTGGGTAGCTTGACCTATGATAATTTATTTGACCTATGATCAACCTATTCTAAGGGAGTGCTTGTTCTTCCGTCTCTCTGTCTGTGTCTGTGTATTCTCTTGTTCCGATTAACCCAGCCAAATCTTTGTTCTTGTTTTGTATCTATATCTCCGGGATCCGGAGTCGAGGCTGATCCTCTTGCTGTAGTCCTGTGTCTTGGATCCTCTATCCTGAGTTCTGGATTAAGTCGTGGACTTCGGGTCGTGGCTGAACCTGTCTCTGCGGTCCTGCCTTGGGTCTCGTCATGCTGCTTCCCTGATGGCTTCCACAGGATTGTAGCTGACATCCTCGTGGATTCATCTTCTTATTACAGACACATGCATTTCCTAACATTCGGTCTATATGCTGTAAAATGTATTATCTCTTCAATTTACACACGGCATCTATTGCACGTCTGTCCGTCCTGGGAGAGGGATCCCTCCTCTGTTGCTCTCCCTGAGGTTTCTCCCATGTTCCCCTTAAACTGTGGGTTTTCTCTGGAAGTATTTCCTTGTACGATGTGAGGGTCTAAGGACAGAGGGTGTAAGGACAGAGGGTCTGAGGACAGAGGGTCTAAGGACAGAGGGTCTGAGGACAGAGGGTCTAAGGACAGAGGGTCTAAGGACAGAGGGTGTCGTTTTTCTCATACTGATATTCTGAACAATCTGTGCTGTTGTATTTGCTGTAAAGTGTCTCTACTGTAGGCTATTTTTATTTTATGTACAGCACTTTGGCTCGACCAAACATCGTTTATAAATGTGCTATATAAATAAAACTTGATTTGATTTGATAATTTATCACAATATCGTATTAATAACCAACATAACTAACGCTATCAGTGTAGCTAAAATGAAACATCTGCCTCAAAACTGGAGAAGGTCAAAAGTCTAAAGTAGCATAAGGGAAAAATACCCAGTAAAGTGTACATACATTGAGTTAATGCAGTTTGTATGTCATAACGTGAACATATCGTGTTAAAATTTGAAAACCATGGATTTTCAGATGTTATGCTAAGAATCTACTCTTATTTGCTCACACTTTGTCATGTTCTTGTTATAAGACAGCTTCGCACACAATTGAAAGTCCATTATGTACATTTTGATTAAGTTGTAGCAGCATCAAAGACATCAGGTGGTAAATGAAGTGAATATGAAATATGTCTTGGACACATTGGAAAGCTGTCGTACTAAAATGTTCCTTCTGAAATGTTTTCATCACAAACACTTTGTTATTCTATAGAGTTGTGTACTTTGGACAGCATCATAATTATTCAGATAATAATACAGTGGGCCGAGAAGCAAACAAAGGGAGATGTTGTTCTGTTGCTTTTAGAAACATCATTCCCGTGTTCCTCCAGCTGCTTGGACAGTTGTGCCGTGCTTGTCATCTTTTGTCCGTGTCACTGCCCATTAAATCTTAAGCAACCAATAATGAGCATCTGGCTGCAGCCCCTTTTCAGGCCTTTTAGTCTTAAATGTGGGCGGGTGCCAGCCACCAGCGCTATTAGCACGAAGAAGGACAGGAGGGAGCAGATACATATATAATAATGCCACCAAGCAAAGATATTCAGTGTTTGCATTTCAGGGGACAATAAAGAGGGCCATCTGTTCCTGTCATTCGCGCTTTGTTTTCCTCGGCGGGCCACTCACTGTGGAACGACGCATCAAACCCTCCCCCCTCTTATTCTGCTACAAACTACAGTCACACTGTGCACACACACACACACACACACACACACACACACACACACACACACACACACACACACACACACACACACACACACACACACACACACACACACACACACACACACACACACACACACTCACACACACTCACACTCACACACAGACACTAATGGCGCGTTTCCACTGCAGGCCTCGCTCGCCCTCGCTCGGTTTGGTTAGGCCTTATTAGGCCCGGCTCACTTTATGCTGCGCTTCCATTACAGTTTAGGAACTGGGGTAGTTACTATAGTAACGCAGTGTAGGCGGAGCCGTGACGTCATCTTCAATGAGCGCCCCAAAAAACAACACAACCGTTAGCTCTTAGCACTCAGAGCTCACAGCGCTTCATATCTGTTCAGAAACTAGACAAAAGTTAAACAAGTACAAACCACAGACTGACTGTGTCATGGAGTATACAGTCGCTGGTTTATTTATGTCTGGATAGGCCGTTGTTGTGAGTGTGGACGGTCGGAGCATATATAACGTTAGCTTAGCCAAGCTCCATTTAGAAAACACGCATTTTAAAAGGGTTTTTTCGCCTGCCGTCTGTCTGCAGACTTGTCAAAGCATTAATTTATGGTTTTTACTAACCGGTATCAGTATGTTGTTACATCGGCATCATTTTGAAACGTGTATTACAATTAAATCACGGTCAAATATGTTCATCTTGTTGTACTTGTAGCCCCTTGCCAGCGATTCTCTCTCTAGTTTAGCATACTACTCAGCCCGACTCAGACTGGTTGTTCCTGGCCCTAGAACCACGATGTTATGGGGCCAGAAAAACTGAATTAGGACCCGCTAGCCGGTACTAGGCCAAGTGGAAACGCAACCAAAAACAGCCCCGCACAGTGGAAACGCGCCATAACAGTTTATTTTACTGCTTATTTTATATGTATATTCAATTTAATTATATTTGTTACCGGAAATGTGTATTTCCACATTTTGGACATTTTATCCAAAATGTATTTTATTTCTATTTCAGAAATATTTGACTGTTTATTTCTTTTGTCTTAATTTCTCTTACATTGCCTTGTTTTTTATGCTGCTGCAATGCAAAAATGTCCCAAATTGGGATCAATAAAGTACCTATATCTATCCACCTACCCACCTACCTACCTACCTACCTACCTCTCACTCACTCACTCACTCTCACACACACACACACACACACACACACACACGTACCGCCCTCACCTTTACCCTCACACAGCTGTAAGACAAGGAATGGGCTCAAAGGGCTTTTTGCATGTAGAAAAATCATGGCCAAAAATAGAATGATGCTCAGGGGGTGGCATGGCTTCGGATAAATACTCTCTCCCTTGTGTTGGCACCAAGGGGTCGTGTGCTAAACCAAATGTGTCTCTCTTTGAGGAGGGGATGGAAAGCAAACCTCACTTTATGTCTCCTGGCGTTGGAGGAAGAAGAACGTTTGTAATGTTGGCTGAGGAGAGGAAAAGGGTCCGAGGGGAGAAATCTGCACTGATCCCAGTCCGCCGCTAAAGGCCTGGCAGCTGGTCGGAGAATCACTCGGGGTCTGTGGTGAAAGACGGGGGATGGAGGACATTAATATACCAAAAGATTAGCTTGGTGAGCAAAAGACACTCCTGGATCTCAGCCTTAAAAGAAATCTGGCACATAACCCCTATAAAACTATCAATTGTCAGTTTTACACTCGTGTTTTACTACATATTAAAAAGTAAGCGATATTGTACAGCTAGCTAAAGCATGAATCACATTGTCAGAGGTCAATTTACTATAAGGATTTTGAGGTTAATAATGAACAATTTCAACAGAAAATATTGATTTTATGGAAGGATTTTATTGCCTCCGCTCAAAGAAATAGTCAGCTTACTGTGTCTGTTGTTCATGGCAGGGGTACGGCATACAGAAACTACAGACTGTACATACTGTAACTGACTGACCAGAATTGAGTATTTGACTAAGTTGTGTAATAAATAAGTTATTCAGGTGCTTATAGGAAGATCTAGTTACTTTTAGCCAAAATTAGACTAACCATTTCCACCTAATTCTAACTTTTTTGCTAAGCTAACCAGTCCCTCCATATTTATCAGACTTGAGTGGTAACGATCTTTTCATCTGACTCTTGAGCAAGTAAACAAATAAACGTATTAACATCAATGTCAGCCGGTGCCTTTAACATTTTGTTTTTCTTGTGAAAGCTTGTATTGTTTACTGAAGTTATACAACCTTGGAATATCAGCCAACACATGCAACACAATACAACGCAGTTAGCACATCTTCAAAATGTGTTTTTCATCACATCCCACCTTGTAGATTTAATACCAGCACAACAATATTATAAAACAACATAGGATAGTTATGGATGAAGACGCACAGATTAATAACATATTCTTGCATATTCTTGCTTTTAACACAATGACGTGACACTTTTTATATTGTGAATTACAGCTGCCGTGGTTGTGTAATATCCCACAGGCGCTACAAGCAAGAAAACACTCTTCAGCAATGTGTTCTCAGCAGTGATCTGACGGAAAGCGAGATTTGCAGGTGCTTTTCCATCACAGTCAGCAAGGTTAAACTCCAGAGAAATTAAACAAATTGCTCCTCTAATGCAGAGTAAAACAAATGGAGAACTTTAGTGCACATGTGGAACCCTCTTGGGTTCTAATTATGTAAAACTATAGACATCAGAAGGCACTGAATTCTTTAATGAGCACTTGAGAGAACAAAGGGAATTTAAGTGCATGTTAATAAGAGAGGCGAGACAACAGGAGGAGGCAAAATGCCACGGAAAGAATCCCTACACATGAAATGGGGGCATTTCTTACCACCAACGAACAGAGAGAATAGTTGAGAGGAATGTTTGGTTTGTTACAATGTGCTAATAGGTTCTCCATGGAAACAACATACAGTAATACATTGAGATGAATTGAGTGTCAGGGATTAGATACGTAGCTATTGGTGCAGGAGAGGAGGAGCCGGCTGCAGCTTAGTCTTTAAACATTCAGAGAATCGAAGACTTCCCCTGATTATGTGCCACATGTAGATCCAGAATCACAGGTTAATCCTCTTAAAGTAACACAGTACCGTTTGGATTCACTGAAAAGCAAGCAAGGCGTGACGTGTTTCCACTCCGCTGGTCTGTAGGTAGGAAGGTCGGCCAATTAGCATTCACAAAGACCCCCGTGTGTTTGTGCACCGCCCAGATTCCCTCTCAGGAGCCACGATGGATCGCACGGTGGGGGGTTCCCCTTATCCCCACCGTTCCACTGAATAATGTTTTAAATTGAGAAACACCCAAACACCTGCTGTGTGCATGTAATTGCACACCTTGTTAAAATACCATGTATGCATATGTTTGTACTGTTGATGTATGTGCTGTTTGGAGAGAGAATACTGGGTCGCAGAATTGTCTGTGTCTAATGTTAGGAATACATTGGCTTATGAATGAGACCATTTATTGCAGCTATGTGCAATTTAGTCTGGTGTTGTCCATGTGGTCATGTGACTCTCTGGAGTGAGGTGCAACTATGCAAAAATCATATTTGTTTCCATTTGAAGTGGATACTCTATGATCTACAGTCTTTTACTAAAAAACCCTTACAGCCCGTCCACACTACAGCTTCAAAAAAAGCTTGGAGCTGGGCGTGTCTGAAGCTCGACCAACAACCAATCACATGAATCTCCCGCCCCTGACACACAAGCAGCGGTTTGATTGGCTAGAGCTTGTACTGGCATATGATTTGATTGGCTGATGCTTCCACCGAAAGCTTCAGAAGCTTCAAAAGTTGAACATTACTCAACTTTTGCCTGAAACGCCAGGAAAGCTCCGCTCTGCTTCCCACAATGCAGTTTGGCGAAAAGTGACGTCACCCCATTCAAAGTGAATGGGCAGAAGCGTTGGAAACCGTTTTTGAAGCTGTCGAAGCTGTAGTGTGGACGAGCCGTTATCGTTTGTCTTCATTCTTATTGTTGGAGAAATACTGTTTTCTCCACTCTTTGGGTTTGTTTTAATGCACTGATATCATGTGTGGCTCTGAACTGGGTACGACCTTGCAGCTGCCTCCTTATGATAGGAGGAGGCAGGGCATTTCAGGTTGTTGATCTTTATGAGGAGACAGGCACACACTTGTTGTCTCCTACATTATCTCACAACTGCTGGAAGTCCAGAAGACGTCACAGATGACCCGACTTTTCCGACACCCGCGGATGATATTAGCGCCACCTCGATTTACGACTTTGTTGTTATCTCCTGTGCTTTGGACGATATAAGCCTGATGTTTTTCCCTGCTCCTTTGAGCAACATACCCCATGTGTGTGAGTTAACCCATACCCTTTGTATGTGATTTAACTCTGCTCCTTCTTGCAAGAATAAACTAGAACCTGATTATTGATTCTCAACCTGGTGTCGAGTGATATTTTCTTAACACCTATTATTGTTCATACTTTTTTTGTGTGGACTGATAAGAAACACATTTTTGCAGCATTGTGCATTTTTGTTTGGCGTTGTGCATCTGGTCATGTGACGCTCCAGCAAAGTACATTCCTGAAAGCGGCATGCACAACTCATAGTGATTTTTTGTTTTTGTATGTACCGGCTACTCTCCGATTCACAGGCCTCCAAACATGTGCATAGAAGCTCAGATAAATGACCCTAAAGATGTGTCTAGCTCATGTTTTGGTGCCTGAAGTGGTGAACCATACGAATGAATAAGATACGTTTATTGCAGCAATATGTATTTTAGTTTGAGGTTGTGCTTTTCTGAAAGCAGGATGCAGAACTCATTTTGGTTTGCACTGATTTCTGTTATAAAACTACCGGCCACTTTCCGATTCAAAGGCCTGCAGACTGCTACTAACGTTTGGATAAATGACCCTTAAGATCTTCTGTCTTCATTCATATAATGGGTCATATTTCTGTGCCTGAGCTGCAACTCATATGAAATGACTAGGACTTGCAAGATCACCTCATCATTACTAACCATTTATGTCTCAAGTTAAGTAGCAAATCATCTTATCAAACCGACAAGCAGTTGTAACTGCACCATTAGTTTATACATGACATCATAATTAGCTCCCATACTGTGTATTATTTGCTAAACCAGTGTGTTTCTTCGTTGCAAAATGTTACTGTTACACACATGCTCTAACATCCTCATATCCCACACATTTGCATATGTATGAGCCTCTCTAGTAAGTGCTCTGAGTAATTGGAGTGAAAGCAGCCATACAAGAGAAAAGTGATTCAAGGCCTGTAATGTGAACTCGTGCTCTGCGTTTCAAAAGGAGTCTTTGTTTGGCATGAATAGCAGCACTGTACATGTTACAGATTCAGAACTATGGCCCTGACATAACGAGCGCAGAGAAACCGTGAGCTATCCTCAGAAGACAAAACTGCAAAATGATTCATTATATTTTCCTCTGTTAGCAATAAGAAAGCGTGGAAATGGTCAGTGTGTTATCTTCTCCGTAGCCTCACTATTATTACATCTTTGCTCATATTTAATTGTATTTACTCTCTCTGTGACGCTGACAATTGAGCGGAGCAAGGAGGCAGAGGCAGAACGTCCAAAAATACAACCCGGTGTGGGCATTTATTAAACTCGATCCCAGGACACAGCCTCAATCTTGCTGTTTTTGTGAGCCCAGCCACAAGGATCTCACACACACTACCTGCCAACACAGACAGGGCAACAGAGCCTAAATACGCACACACACTAATCAGCAATTAGACCCAGGTGGGGGGGGAGGAGACAACACAGGGCACCAGGTGCACACAATCAACAGCAACAGACATGGGGGAAGGGGAACACTTTTCCACATAAAACCAGCAAACAGAGACAGACAAACTAAAACACAGACAGATGCACACACTACTTACATTTCGCCACCAACAAAACTACACAATTCGTAACGGAGGCCGAGATCTATGGCCCCAAAGATCACCTCCGTTACACTCTCCAACCTCAAAAACCGAGTGTCCCTGAGACGTGGTCAATGATTAATCAGTTCCCTTTCACCTGTCCTCAAAGAAAAGTGGACGAAGAAGAAGAAAGATTATATTTCATCCGATTGTATTCAAATGTCACAGCACCATCTTTGATTTCCATCGTCCAAAGTGCGGTAAGCCCCAGGGCAGAGACGGCCTGTCATCCCTCGCCCTCGGGGGCAGAAACCTCTCTCTCTCTCCCTAATGATGCCCCTGCCTTTTGAAGGGGGGGGGGGAGGACAGAGGGGGAGACAAAGACAGAAACACAGGGACACAGAGGAGCGCTGGGGAAGGTTTGGCTCCTGGCAGACGAAAGATTTCTGAATTTCAAGCAGAGTTGTGGCAGATTTTGAAGCCAGGACTAGCTGTGTGTCATCCAATGAGGTGAAGTCTCAATGAGGAACAGATCAATAGAGTCGTTGCTTTATTGGGATATTAGCTTTTGTGATGCATGGATTCATAAATTCATTCTTAAATAATGATAAAGATCATACAGTTTGATTACAGTATTTAGGTTCAAGGTTCTGTATTTAGTCGTGTGAACACAGCTACAGTGTAGTTATGCCGATTAACATCTTAGGTCACAGGCTTCTCCAAAAGAGCAACACACAAATATAGTGCAAGTAAATAGTAAATACAAAAAGAAAAATAGTTTAAAAAAGTGAAATAGTGCAATAAGAGTCTATATGCAAGTTATTGGGATGATATATTAGAGGAATAGAGAAATAATGACTAAGTAGCAGATGAATGTTATGGATGTTGTTTCAACAGTTCAGGTGTTCAGCAGTCCTGTGGGATGAAGCTGTCTCTGAATCTAAATGTGTATGTGTACGTATCCTGCTAGCTGAAATAGGCTAATGTTTTCATTTCCTTTTTCTTTCCTTTCCTCTTTCTTAGATTGCAGAAACAGTAGTGCTATGATGTTGGTTATTATAAACGCAAATACATATCCAGCTGCTCTGATTGCATGAAGAAAAACACATTGTATATTCAGATGTTATGCATGTGGTCTCATGTTGTTCACACGTTTCCTCAAAATGGATCTTAGGTACATTTATACATTATGAGATATTAAGCACAAAAGCAGACTTGTATCAATGTGGCAAATGTTTGAAGAAGATTCAACTTATTGTCGTTACGTAGAACAGGTACTATGTAACAAAACGGTTTCTCTGCATTTGACCCATCCTAGTGTTAGGAGCAGTGGGCTGCCATTATGTACGGCGCCCGGGGAGCAGTGTGGGGAACGCTGCCTTGCTCAGGGACACCTTGGTAGCACTTGGTCTTTCCGGGACTTGAACTGGTGACCTTCCAGTCCCTATGGACTTCGCCACCACCGCCCGCCATTCAATAAGTCAAAATCCTTATAGTAATTATTGATACGTTGGAGTATGGGGATATCATCTTTGTATTGATTCCCAAATACACGATTGTTTTTTAAATAATAGTTAAAATAATACAGTTTATATATATACAGTATTTGTCTTTATCCAGCAAAGAAATGCATTTCTTTTTAGGCAAATGCTAGTTCTGTTCCTCCGATTGAACAACAAGTGGTGCTGTAATGTTGATTGTTATTCATGCAAATACAGATTGAACTGCTTTTATTGCTGAATAATAACTGTTTTAACTCAAACTGTATGCAAACGGTGGTGGGTTCTTCTCACTATGACAGGTTTCCCTTGAATTAGATCTAACAAATTGCAAAACATTCTTACATTATCTCAATGCATTAAATCATAATCCCTGTATGAGGATATGTAAATTGTAGATTTTGCCATTTCACCGCCCAATCTTTTACTAATTGACCTAAACAGAATACAACAAATGACAAAAACCCATCAGCTCCAGGATCCCCTGCATTGTGCTCCTTTACAAGAATTAGGTAATTGGAGACATGCTGCAGTGAAATACATCTTGCATAAATGACAGGCAGTAATACAGCTGCTGTTGTCCCCGTGTCACTCTGTAAACATGAACAATCTGGACTTGGCATAATCACTGTTTATCCATTAAACCGCCCTCTCCTGCTGAATGGCTGCACACACACCGCTGGAAAGCCCTCAATCACTCAGTAATTGATGCTGTGGCATTTCCCGCTTGTATCACCCCAAACAGCCTTGGTTTACTCACCCCCTCCACCCCCCCCTCCACCCCCCCCCTCATCCCAAAGACTCCTTTCTCCTGCAATTTTAAGTTTAGATTGATTTAAGCTCTCCTGGAAGCCAATTTGTCCTGTTTGAATGTTCTTATCTCCTGATTTGATTCACTCGGGGACTGATGTTGGTTGAACAGAAACAGCCCATACAGCAGATAACATAAAGAATAGCATCACGCACATTGTGGAGCAGAGGAAGTACAACGTGCTATAAAAGAGGAACAGCCTGGGGGTCGGGGAGTGGCCACGAGGACTCCCTTTCTTCCCCTGCACTTTCTCTTTTCAATTGTTAAGCCACATGAACATGAAACACCTGGGACGGAGCAGGAAGCAGAGAGGGGACGGGCTGAAGCACCACCCTTAATGCTGAATGCTGAGGAAACTTCTCAGCATTCTGGACAACGGGTCTCACCCCCTGCATGCCACACTGGTTTCCTACCGGAGCACTTTCAGCCACAGACTGAGATCACCGATAACCACCACACAGCGCCACAGGAGGTCTTTCCTCAAACTCTTTAACTCTTCACCCTTAAGTAAAGGGAACTGAGAACTTCCACACCAACACTATGTGCAATATACATATCAATATAATTACCATCAATACACTCGCTGCTATATAACTATGTGCAATATTATTATAATTATTATTATTAATAATGCTATGATAACGTGCAATTACGTAACTGCCACTACGTTTAATTTTTTGCACTACTAACTACTAAATACTGCTAATAATTGCATTGATTGTGTGACCATCTGTGAATAAAGTCTTATCTTATCTTATCTTAAAAGAAACACATGCTATTTTGAAGAATATGTATGTATATATATCAGGATTTCTGAGAGGATTAGATGCACTGCCAAACATGGATGTGTTTTGATTCCTTCCTACCCGTCTCTAACTGAGCAGTGTTATAAGAGGTTCAACGCAGAACAGGAGGATCTTTTGATGTTTAAAGGTTCACGTATGGCGTGTTATCACCCCTCATCCCTCTGTTCCCGAGCACATCAGCACAAAGCAGGCTCGCAGTGACTAAAGGGAAGCTGGCTATGCTTTTCTTTCTGGATGAAAGCAGTGGCAAGGGTGCCAGACACCTGACACTGGAGACGTGTTTGATTGTCTCGTGCATACATGTGCTGTGTATATGTCCTTGGACGGCTGTAGATTACGATGGTGTTTCAGTGAGCAGCTGGCTACTCTCCTCCTCGTGCACATTCACACGAAAGACAGCAAAGAGAACCACTTGCCTTAAAACCACTTTGAAGTGAAGTCAGAACCTAAAAAATGATATGTGCAGAGATGGAGAGGAGGGAAGAAAGGAGGCTGTGGGAGATGGAGCATCAGGGTGAAAGAAGAGGGAGACGGAGGGGGGAGGAAGACACACAAAGTGTTTTGGGATGGGAATGCACTTGGGGAGTAGAAAAAACACGCCACCTTTTGCATTTAACAACACTTCCAAACTTTGCAGAGTAAAAGGCAGGAGTAGGAAGGCAGGACACAAAAGAATATTCACAATGCCTCTGCAGAAGAAAAAAAAGACGGCGTTTCTTCTGCTTCCTCGCCTCTCCGCCCGGGTAGAGTCTCTCCACGTTGATCACGATTTACCGTCTGAAGATGCATTGGCAGTTGTTGACAGAGACAGAGTTTGTGATGGTAGTTATTCCATAGAGATAGACGAGGGAGGGGGGATGAGGGGGAGTCGACTCCCCTCTTGTTTTCTTGCTGACTCTCTTAACTGTGTTTACTCTTTCAACACTGACATCCAAAGGTATGCAGAGCGGAGAAAACTTTCCTGCCAGCTGAAATTTGGCGTATAAGATTAGAAAACACAAGCAAATGCACCGAAAACATTTGGTATTAAATCCTACAAAAATATGTAGTGTGATGAACGCTCTTATATTTTGCATGATGAGGTTTAGCATAGATTCAAATGCAGTGTGATCATTTGTGGTTAGTTCATAGGTCAAAGGGAAGTTTAAAATGGTCCCTCTTTTTAACTGTTAACTTATTAATTATTTAAAGAGTCCTCTCCTGCTGATGTTCAGGTGTATATCCAACCCAGTCTCACAAAAAAACTTGTAATAACTACGTTGGTCCACAACTTGGGACGAAGTATTTCAACAAAAACGCCTCTGAAATTGTAAGATCCCTACGTTTTTTTTTCACCATTCATTCCAATGGCTGCGTCTATGTCACGTGATCTTCAAATTTCTCCCTGCAGAAAAAAAAAACATGGCCGAACTTGGTTGTATTCTCGGTGGAAAATGCCTATTTTAAAGTTAGTTTGGCCATTAAAATGCGTTTTGATGTAATTTGATGCGAGAAATATGAGTTGTTATTTCAGATTATGTGTGCAGTGGATGTACATGATCTTTAGTTTGCTAGTTATTACGAAGATTACTTCAGGAAATTGTGTCCATTCAACGTTTTCATTGTTACCAAGGTGGTTGCTAGGGACGCTGCTATCGATATTATTTCTGTTATGTTGTGTAACTGTTTAATGGTGTTATCTTTATTGCTACCCCCTTCCCCGTCAATGTATAGTGTTGGTCCACATTGCAAACATATTAGTTTAACAAAATCCGCATCTAAAGATAGCCTACGTTATTTTCCCCTGTGCAATTCCAGTCTCACATCTCAGAGCACATCGTCATTAACAAATACCGGAAACAGACCGAAAACATTTAAAAAAAAAAAAAAACTTTATTTCGAGTGTGCTTGCTTTTCTCTTTGAAAGTCATCACATACCGGCATTGTAATACACGGTTCGGCTGCATTAAATATTACATATCTGCCGTAGTTCTGTATTTATAGAGCCCTGATGAGAAGACTTCTAGACAAACATGAGGAACTGAAAACGTGACGTGGATCATAAATATATCAGCCATTAAACAACATCTTACATTTCTTTTCAAACAATACGTCTCCTTGCAGTATCAACACTAATTCGGCTGACTTTTATATTTGATCCAATTGGTAGATAGGTTCAGGGCCGTTTCTAGCTTTTTGGGGGCCCTATGCAAGATGCTGTTTGGGGGCCCTAGTTTTGACAGTTTTTTAACTACAAAGGGGGGATTCCGAAGCCTTTAAGATGATCTGTTGAGATGCATCAATCTGTTACACTTTAATAGGAAAACAGGCTAATTTCACGAAAACCAAGCAATTGAAAATTACAAAAAATGATATTAAAAAGGTAAACAATACGGCTCTTCTATGTCAATAAATGCAAGAGTTGCAGCATTTTCTCAACAATGTTTAATTTACATTTCTCATCTTCCTCAGACGTCACTCATTGGCTGACAGCCCAATGATGATTTGGACTTTATTACCACAAAAACCCAAGCCACAGCTTTGCTATCATTGCAGTTTAGTCGTGTTTATATCCTACATTGGATTTTTAAGCATATAATGCTTCACCGAACACAGGAGGGGGCTTGGCTGTCTACAAATAAAGACGGCTCATTTTAATTCTCCCCAAATATATTGAGGCTGAACCTGAACTTTGAATTCTCTGCTCCCATCATAATCTTGGCGATCTTGTTAAAATTGTGAATGCAGAATTAGAAATACTATGTAACTGGTTTGCAGTTAATAAATTATCCCTTAATGTGGCCAAAACAAATTACATGTTATTCAATACAAAGTCTGAGAGTAGAAATGACTGCATTATACGGATTTGCAATACCGAGATAGAAAAAGTTGGTGCATGTACATTTTTAGGACTGCTTGTTGACAAAAAACTCAATTGGAAGCACTATATAAATTATGTACAGACTAAACTGTCAAAAACAAGGTATTTTGTATCATACTAAGAACATTCTTGAAGAAAATATACTCTTTATAACAGTCTATTTCTCCCTTACCTTTACTACTGCTCCGAAATATGGGGAAACACGTACTCAACAAAACTAAAATAATAACATCCCAAAAAAAAGTATTACGAATAGTCTGTGGTGTTGGTAAATATGAACACACAACTCCCATATCTAAAAAAAACTCAATCTATTAAAATGTGTTGACATAGTACAGCTTAAAACAGTACTGATTATGCACAACATTTTCCATAAGAAAATGCCTAATAACATTCAAAAGCAGTTCCAAACCACAGCGTGAACATATGCATGTAAAAAAAGTCACTTGAAAATAAGTGTTCACAATGTTTATATGCAATTATGCATATATTATTATTATTCATTTGCCAAGTACATATGTGTACATATGTATATATTTATATTACTGCTGTCAAAATTATCGCGTTAATGGCGGTAATTAATTTTTTGAATTAATTGCGTTAAAATATTTAACGCATTTAACGCATGTGCAGAATGGTCCGCCCCATACATCCCACCAGTGGCAGCGCCAGGGTATGGCTGGGGTAGGCTACACCCATACCAAGAAATGGCTTAGCCCCACCATGAAAAATGATGTTAAAGTAAGCAAAATAAAGTCCTTTCAGTAGCCACTTGTCTGGAAATACCGAAGACCAGAAACGGTTTTGAAAACTTTTGTCACGTAGTGATCGTCTTCTCAATAGAACATCTTTGATAATGTCGGTGTTGTTGCAGGATGTCCCGACGGAGACTACTTTTGCTGTAGTACAGGGGTGCACATAACTGGTACGCAGGTTATGTGCGTAATCTGAAACTTGTGTCACAAAGCGCATTTGCGTACCGACGTACTTGTGAAGCTTTTCCAGAAGGCGGTTAGATCACCGGACGACAGAGTCGGTCTCCGTGTGCACAGACAGGGCCGCTGTTAACGCCGGTCTGTACAACGGAATTGTGCCAAAACTACGCCAACCGGCTGCGGAGGGAGACCCCCCCCCCCCCTTCACTGGAGAACTGCGCTAAAACAGCTGATCACAACGTTCACACTCTGTGGTCACGAAGTACTCCACTAGCCCCCCCCCCCCTCTGTCGACTTTCCTGAAGTACTCCCCCGTTGATAGAAATCAACACGTAATGAATTAAGACCCCACGGTTTGATGATTGATAGGTGTGTGGGTTGTCTTTCATTTTGACACGCAGAAAAATGTTATAATAAACATAGATACTGTATGTTAAATGGATATATCCGCCTTCTTTCATTTATCTTTCCATTCCCACAACAATATACATAAAGAAATGGCATATTTTGGACATAGTTCGAATGGTGATTAATCATAATTAATTAACTTTTAAGCTGTGATTAATCTGATTAAAAATGTTAATCGTTTGATAGCCCTAATTTATATATAGTATTTTCATTTCCAAAAAAAGATAGTTGAAACTGCTATTGACATGTGCAGAAAATGACCCTATATCTAGTTTTCGTATATATACACTGAACACAAATATAAACGCAACACTTTTGTTTTTGCTCCCATTTTTCATGAGATGAACTCAAAGATCTAAAACATTTTCTATAAACACAAGTGGCCCATGGTGGTGGTGGGGTTATGGTATGGGCAGGCGTATGTAATGGACGACGAACACAGGCCACTCGATTCACAACATTACCCTGACCCTAACCCTAACCCTACCCCTCACACCAGATACTGACTGGTTTTCGGACCCCCCCAGACCCCCCCAATAAAGCAAAACTGCACGTTTCAGAGTGGCCTTTTATTGTGGCTAGCCTAAGGCACACCTGTGCAATAATCATGCTGTCTAATCAGCATCTTGATATGCCACACCTGTGAGGTGGGATGGATTATCTCGGCAAAGGAGAAGTGCTCACTATCACAGATTTTTTCAGATTTGTGAACAATATTTGAGAGAAATGGTTATTTTGTGTATATAGAAAATGTTTTAGATCTTTGAGTTCATCTCATAAAAAATGGGAGCAAGTGTTGCGTTTATATTTTTGTTCAGTGTAAATATGTGACCCGCTCTATCGAAATCAGTCGGAAGTCGCAACGGCTCATTTCAAAATAAATGTGGATTTACGTAAAAAACTATTTTTTCGGGGTTCGGGTGTTTTGTTTGATTTTAAACAAACAAAGTCTTGGCTTTCAGAATATGAAACTTTTATTTCCCAAATCACACAATAAATACATTTTTGAAGCTTGTAAAGGGACGAAGACAGGCACCTCTCACTCGCAATCTGCTCTTACGCTGTGCCGCCCCCCCTCCCTCCGGCTGAAATTATGAATGTAAGAGTATAGTAATCATAGATAACACGGCAGGGTCCGTTACAGTTTGTTTTCATCTGATTTCAATTAAACAAAGTCTTGGCTTTCAGAATATTAAACTTGTTTTGGCAAATTCAGAGGATAAATACAACTTTCAAGCTTGTAACGGCATAATTACAAGCGGAGAACGGAGTAATTTAACGTCACAGCAGGCATAACAACAGCCGGTGTTTCTCGTGAGTGTTTTCCCCGGGAAACAAACACAATACACACAAACGCAAAATTACACAAACACACACACACACACACACACGTATACACACACACACACTTGCGAGCTTCCCCTCCAAACGAAAATATCTTCCCTCCGTAGTATTTTGATCATTTGCTCCGCTAATAATCAATCAGATCGATGGATTCCAGAGAAGAGAAAACTTTGAAGGCCTTTTTCTCAAAATGATGACTCTGTAACAGTCATTATATAATGTGACATATTTCGCTTAATATTTGGAGTACAAAAACAATCCTGATATCATTAGAAAGCTAGGAATCTCCTCTTTCCAACAGTGTATACAACTCAAAATGTGTCTTCGGGTCAAAGCGACTGATTTCGATGGAGCAGGTCACATATATACATTTATTGTTTTCCTGTCCTAACTTTTACTTAATTTTTTCTCCTGTTTTCTTTATTTCTTTGTACTCCTTCATTTCTATACGTTTTTGACGCAATAATGCCGATGTTGTATTAGGATGATGCACGGGAGGGCTACTTTCCATAAGCTATGCTTCAGCCCTCCCGCTTCTACTAATTTTGTTCATCTTTGTGTGTATGAATTATCCTTTTTTAGTTTTTTGGATGAATAAAAAAAAAAAAAACGTTCAGCTTGGGGGCCCCCTAGTGGCCGCGGGGGCCCTATGCATCTGCATAGTCCGCCTATAGGAAGAAACGGCCCTGGATAGGTTATATTTACACCATAACGGTGCACAGCTGATATAAAGGGACACCTAGTGGTTAAAGCATGTTCTTGAATTTCATTATTTTTATTGTTAGATATTAATAGGATCCCTATAAAGTATATTCATTACTCGTTATTCTCTACTAATAGTTAATTAAAGACTGTATATAATGACTATTTTGCACATCCCTTTCAAGATTTCAAGATTTTCTAAGGTTTATTGACATATCATATAGGCCTACACAACTATGGTGTAGTTATGCATTGAATGAAAAACTTGGGTCGCAGGTTCCTCAATAGTGCATTACAAGACATCTATCAATATTTGTGCATACCTCCAGCAATGTTAACTATGTTGAAGCACTTATTTTAACTGATATTATACATAATGTATAATACTTTTATAAGATGTATGTAGATAGTATAAGAAATGTGCAGAATAGGACAGTTTAATGGTGGAGGTACACACATATTGATAGATGTCTTGTAATGCACTGTTGAGGAACCTGCGACCCAAGTTGTTCATCTCCGACCTTGTCAGGTATTGAACACTTAATAAATAAGGAACACAGAATTATTAAATATAAAACACAGAATTTGTGTGATTATACTAAATGATTTACAAATAAACACCACTGCATATTTACAACTGTTACACATGCTGATGTAACGCAAATGTTTCCAACTTGGGATCAATAAAGTATATCTTATCTTAAGCTGATCGATGGCTACTGCCATATTTGCACAATGTGCCTCTGAACCTTGACAAGTGCATGTTTCAGGCTTATCAATGAACAACAGGAGGGGTCACAGACATAAGACCAGCTGTTAAATAAAGCTCTTCTGGCCTTAGCTGGCATGTGCACATACATTGAAGTCCACTCAAAATTCAGTCCAGCCAAGAGCAATTGACAGATGCAAAAGCTTGGGTAAAGTATCTATATTTTTAAGATGAACAGATGGTGAAAAAGCTTCCTTTTACAGTGGCAAAGAGACCCGACACTTACAGTTCTCCACCCTAATAATGCTATTTTTTAGGTGAAATCTAAGAGGCGCTGTTGTGCAGGTCGTATTCCCCGGGGCTCTGCGAGGAGACGCTGTGATCAGGTTTCATGTGAAGCGTCTGAGGCATGATCGCAGGGAAACTTCAAGTAAAAACTGCAAGAGCACAGGAGATGAGAGAGGAGGGGGGGACACACACACACAACTGATTTCCATCAACACAGACTGTCAAACCAGATGGGGACTTCTCGAGAAGTGGGGCAGAGTGGATGGGGAGGGACTGTGATCGGGCAAACCGCAACACAAACCGAACGGATCTCCTAAGCACTGCTGTCATGTCATTCTGAATTGCTTTAAATAATTCTGAATCAAGTTTTTATTCAATAAACTGAATATTCAAGTGTTTCAAATGTTGGAATTCAGCATGGACTTGTACTCTTTGTAGAGAGCAGTGTGTGCGTGGAGCTTTCCGGAGTCCTTTTCCTCGGGGTCAGTGGTGACGGCTGCGCTTAATTTCTTGGACGGAGGAGCAGCTCTGACCTTAAAGGTCACCTATCCTGCAAAATCCACTTGTTGATGTCTTTTATACATAAATATGTGTCCCAGGTGTGTCAGGGAACTCACAAAGCATCTACACCCTGTAATCATTACATATAAATATTCTACGAAACAAATTATCTAAAGATATACTAACTATGGATGGCATTAATTTGGCCTTCAGTGAGACTGTAAGGAATCTTGGTGTTATATTTGATCAGGATTTATCCTTTAACGCCCACATAAAATCAATTTCAAGGACCGCCTACTTCCATCTACGTAACATTGCAAAAATCAGGCATATCTTGCCTCAAAACGATGCAGAGAAACTAGTCCATGCATTTGTTACTTCAAGGCTGGATTATTGTAACTCTTTATTATCAGGGTGTACCAAGAAGTCAGTCAAGTCGCTTCAGCTGATTCAAAATGCTGCAGCTCGTGTACTAACCAGAGTTAGGAAAAGGGACCACATTACTCCTGTTCTGGCTGCCTTACACTGGCTCCCTATAGAAAACAGGATATAATTTAAAATTCTTCTTCTCGTCTACAAAGCCCTTAATGGGCAGGCGCCATCTTACCTTAAAGAACTCATTATACCCTACTGTCCTACTAGGGCATTGCGTTCCAAGAATGCAGGGTTGTTGGTTGTTCCGAGAGTCTCTAAAAGTACAATGGGAGCCAGAGCCTTTTCTTATCAAGCTCCACATTTGTGGAATCAGCTTCCAGTTTGTGTTCGGGCGGCAGACACCCTATCCGTTTTTAAGAGTGCGCTTAAAACCTTCCTTTTTGATAAAGCTTATAGTTAGGGCTGATTAGATTCAGCCCCTAGTTTTGCTGATATAGGCTTAGTTTGTCGGGGGACATCTTACTTCTTCCTTCTCTCTGTCTATACCTGTGTACTCTCATGTTCCGATTAACCCAGCTTCCACAAATTTCTTTCTTTTTGGTGTCTATATACGCTGGGATCCGGAGTCATGGATGATCCTGCGGTCCTGTGTCCTGCATCGCGAGCCCTGGATCTTGAGTCGTGGCTGTGGTCCTGGATCATAGGTCCTGGATGGATATCCTCGTGGATTCATCTTCCTATTATACACACATGCATTTCCAAACATTTGGACTACCTATGTTGCAAATGTATTATCTTTTCAATTTACACACGGCATCTATTGCACGTCTGTCCGTCCTGGGAGAGGGATCCCTCCTCTGTTGCTCTCCCTGAGGTTTCTCCCATTTTTCCCTTTAAAACTGTGGGTTTTCTTCGGAAGTTTTTCCTTGTACGATGTGAGGGTCTAAGGACAGAGGGTCTGAGGACAGAGGGTCTAAGGACAGAGGGTCTAAGGACAGAGGGTGTCGTATTGTCATACTGATATTTTGTACAAACTGTGAAGTCCACTGAGACAAATGTAACATTTGTGATATTGGGCTATATAAATAAACATTGATTGATTGATTGATTGATAAACTATACCAGTCATTTGAATCGTACTAAGGGTGTATTTTATTTCTTCTTACCTCTTAATAACAAATATAACTGGGTAGACGTGTGGTGCAGTGGGTTGTGCGTTGGTGTTGGGATGTTCAAACCCCACTGCATGTCGTTGTGTCCCTGGGCACTTCACCCCAAATTGCTCCTGTGGGGATTGTTCACAGTATTCAGTATGTAAGTCACTTTGGATAAAAGCGTCTAACAAGTAACATTTAATGTAATGTAATGTATTACCCCCTAAGTCCCTGTACTTCTTCCACTCTATCAACCAGTAGCAGGTATTTCTAATTGGTACCCAATATGTACAAAACATTTACAAACCAAATAGCTGTAATATTGGAGCATCATCCTTCAGACGCCTGGTGTACCACAACGATGTAAAACACATAGTGATATTTAATGTTTCAAACACGATTATATTTGTTTTTCAGTGGAGTGAAATAGTGCAAAGATTAATTAAAATCAACTGATCTGTATATAATGTCAGTATTTTTTAAGCGTGTCTAAGTAGAAACAAACACACAAATAATATAATAAAGAATTCATATTTGTTGTTAATAAAGACAGAAAAGACATGTGTGCTTACAAAGAGGCTTGTGACCTTTGACTCAGAACAACATCAGGAAAAATTCAAACAAATAAAATATTTGCATTGTGTAACTGTAAAGACCTTAAAGTACAACATTTATTCTGCCTTCAAAGTCATAACGTGGGACAAATTAATTGCATGTTTAACTATAAAATCAGTTTTCAATTTGAAGTTTCCTGCCGCTAAGCATGCTGGGAATTGTGTTTGTAGTGTGTGTGACATCACATGTGACCTTAACGGAATGACATATTCAAAGTTGAGAGTACGCGATGACATCATCACATGACATCTCAGTTCAGAGTAGAATCGATGACCTCATCACATGACATCACAGATGGCCTTCATCTTGACATGGCGAGAGCTCTGAAGTGCAGGCATTCTTCAGTTCTTCAGTTCAGAGCGGTGAGTGGTACACGTATTCAGTCAGAGCAAACTAACTTCACAGTTTTCTAGACAAAACACGTATTACGTAGACACACAGATTTCTATTCCTACGCACAACACAAGTCCACAGACAGCGCCATGGATAGAACAAAGTCAGACCAGAGCAGCAAGGAGACATCCCACAGCCAGAACGATGAGAGTCTGCTGCAGTTTGACGCAGAGACCGTCAAACTGCTCGTGATGAGAGGAGATGAACTCTTTGAGTGTGTGACAGTCTGTGAGGAAAGATACGACGCTCTGGAGGAAAGATACGGCGCTCTGGAGGAGGAGATGGAAGCTAAAGAGGCTCGACACAAGCAGCAGCTGGACGAGAACCTGGTGACCATAAACCTGCTGAAAAGAAGAGAGGAAGAGCTCCTTCAGAGCCAGGAGAAGTCCACCAAGGACCTGGCTGAGAAACAACAGAGCTGGGAGAGTGGAAAACAAGGCATGAAGTATGTAGTGGACGAGAAAAACTACCAGGCCGCTAGAAACCACACCTTGGAGACGGAAAAACAAAAGATGGAATGGAAAATGAAAGGGGTGATGAAGCACAACAGTCAGCAGACCTTCAGAATCCACACCTTGGAGAAGGAAGTCCACAAGCTGGTGCTCCAGTTGGAAAAGCAGGGAGAAAAGATCTCTGAAGACCAACAACCGATGGAGGCCAAACTAAAAGAGGTGTCTCAGGAAAAGGACAACCTGGCTAAGAAGAACCTGAGCTGCGTGACTGAGCTCAAACAGGTGGAGGCCAAACTAAAAGAGGTGTCTCAGGAAAAGGACAACCTGGCTAAGAAGAACCTGAGCTGCGAGACTGAGCTCAAACAGGTGGAGGCCAAACTAAAAGAGGTGGAGAAGGAGAACGAGGATCTGGCAAAGAAGAACACAAGCTGGGAGACGGATGTCCAACAGCTGAAAGACCAGATGAGAGAGAAGGAGGACAAGTTCTCCAAAGACCTCGCCGAAAAACAGCTGGGCTGGGAGAGTGAGAAACATCAGCTGGAGGGCGAGAGGAGAGAGATGGAGACGACATTAAAACAGGTGGAGGAATCCAAGAAGAAGCTGGCTGAGGAGAACCGCAGCTTGGAGTTGGACGTCACACTGAATGTCTGGCTGGTGAAGCAGTTTGAGAAGAACATGGAGGTGCAGCAGGAAGAGTTCTCCAAAGAACACCAGAGCTGGGAGACCAAGGCCAGTTCGATGGAGACCGAAATAAAAGAGGTCACTCAGGAGAAGGAAGACCTGGCTCAGACACTTCAGAGCCAGGCGACTGAATTCAAAGACATTCAGGCTCAGTTACATCAGGCAGAGGATGAGAACAACCTGAGCTGGGAGACAAAAGTCCAGCAGCTTGAGGAGGAGATGAAGGAGCAGAAGGAGAAGTGCTCCAAAGACCTGAGCCAGAAACACCAGAGCTGGGAGACCACGGTTCATCTGATGGAGACTCAACTGAAGGAGGCGAAGGAGGAGAGGGACGACCTCACTCAGACGCGACTGAGCTGGGAGACTAAAGAGAAGAAGATGGAGGACGAGAAGACACTTCTGGAGGACCTGTGTCTTCACATGAAGAATAAAAGCAGAGGATTCTTCGTTCGCAGCAGGGCGACTGAGGAAAGGGACGTCGTTTTGCAGAAAATGCTACGCAAGATGCAAGAGAAGGAGATGAGAAAGAAAGAGGAGAAGGAGGACGCTGGACGTCTGTCTTTTCCTCCCCTCCCTTTCTCTCACCTCCTTCCTCCTACCTCACACCCTCCTGCCTTCCCATTTTCATACTCAGGGTTTTCTCCTGGAGCTCAGGTTTTCCCACAATCTGTATAATGGATGTAAAAAAACTCACTTTAAGTCCCTCCCCCTTTAACAGTACCTACTTCCTGCTACCTCACCCTCTCTCACCTTACTCCATCCTTTACCTCCTTCCTCCATACTTCCCCTCACTCATTTTAAAATTAAATGTTAATTAAATGTATTATGTGTGTGCCTCACTGTGTAAACGTATACAGTTTATATTAATTACTGTATGACATGTTGGTTACTAAAGTACCGGTATCTGTTCTGTTTGTGATTTAAACAACTTTGAATTGAATAAATACAACAACAATAGAAGCTGTTTGTGCAGATTGTTCTTTCATTTTGGGGTTCAATTACATTGTTTTGTTTTTGTTGTTTTTTAAAAATGTGTTGATTTCATATGAGCGTTATTTAAAGGTCCCCTATTATACTGTTTTTCACCAATATATCACAGGTCTCAGATATATCCAGAGCCTGTCTCTGATTGGCTGAAACACCAAACAGATCATTGCAGCATTACCCATAATCCCCTCTGTTTCAGCCCTGTTTCCAAAGTGCTGATTCTCTGTCTGTTACTTTAGATGAAAATAAGGAGCCCCTCCCCACGCCCCTCTGATGCCCTTTCACACCAACGCGTTTTCAGCTCCGGCTCGGAGCTGGAGCTGAAAAGTGCCGGTTTTTCCTGTTCACACCGCAGCGGCGCCGCCTCTTAGCTCCGGAATCCGGTTCACTTCCAGCTCCAAAAAATGGTCGCTCTAGAGGCAAGAGCTTCGGAGCTAAGAGGTGGCGTCGCTTACGTCTCTCTTACGTCGAGGCGTGCAGGAAACTAAACCCACCTCCCCTGAACATGGGTCGACTCTCATGCCTGCCTACAAGCAGTAGTGCTTATAAACACACTTTATAAAGTCAGGCAACACTAACCAGGCTTCGTGTGGTTCTGTTTATTTGTACCTTACTTTGACCATCCGTTCACTGTTATTGATCATTGTGGAGAGAGGCAGACGTTTTGTTTTGTATTATAGCAGCTATCGGATGGAATCAATACATGGGCTGCACAGGTTGTCGTGTCCGACTATCACAAGTAGAATCATAATGAAAAATACGCCGGTAAAATGTGCCTGTAGAAAACGGTTTATGAAACACGATTGTGTATCGTACCGACCGGCCTAATAAAGGTGGTGGCGTTGCCATTTATGTTAAGAATAAGTTCAGTGTAACCACATTAGTTTCCAAATCGATCAGTAAGCAATTTGAATTTTTAGCCATAAATATAGAAGTGGCAAAGGGTCAACAGGTCATGGTAGTGGGCTGTTACAGACCCCCCTCAGCTGTCAAAGACTCCTTGTCTTCACCAGCAAATCTTTTATCACAACTAGACTACAAGGAAATAGTGCTACTTGGAGATTTTAACTGGGACTGGTTAACTGCAGTGTCAGAGGATTTAAAAAACCTTTGTATCTCTTTAAATGTTACTCAGATTGTTGACAGTCCTACTCGCCCTAATATTAAGTCCCCTAATAAATCCTCCCTAATTGATCTCATTTTAACTAATGTTCCCCATAAATATTCATCTGTGGGAATATTTGCAAATGATCTGAGTGATCACTGTGTTGTAGCCACAATTAGGGACATTAAGGTCCAAAAGGTTATACCTCGGATTATTATTAAGAGAGACAAAAAACATTTTGTGGAGCAGGGTTTTGTGCATGATCTGTTTGATTTTGATTGGGGTAAAATCGATCTGTGTGCTGATGTAGAAACCGCATGGTCTTATTTTTATCTTGGTTTTATGGAGATCATTGATAGACATGCACCCCTGCGTAAATTTAGAGTAAAGGGACGAGACAATCCTTGGTTTTCTGCTAATCTGTCTAGTCTCCTTCATGAGAGAAACAAGGCCTGGGCAAAGGCTAGGAAATCAGGCTCAGAGGTAGAATGGCTGCGTTTTAGGCAGCTAAGGAATAGCTTCACATCGCAAATCAAGAGTGCAAAATCAAAGTATTATCAGTTGCCACAAAGAATCTGAATAATCCTGGAAAATTTTGGAAAGCCATTAAATCGTTATCCACCGGCGATATCCGTTATGAGCTACCTCCGTGCATTACCACAGCATCTGGCTCTATATCGGACAGGGCTACTATGCTAAATTGCTTTAATGAGCATTTTGTGTCCTGTGGTTCTCTATTTGATTCTGTCACTAACTCTGCTTCTGTGAACACTACAGTCTGTGACTCTGAAAAACGTGGTCTGGAAAACCCTTTTAGTTTTACCCCTTTTACTGTTGATGTTGTTCGTGAAGCTTTAACCAAGTTAGATCCACTTTTATTCTCCATCTACATCAATAGTTTAGGTGAAAATGTGGATGAAGCTACTTTACATTTTTATGCGGATGATACCGTGATGTACTGTGCAGGTCCCTCCATTAAGGAGGCTGGTGTTAAATTACAGGCTGTTTTTAACATTATTCAGACTCAGCTCTCTGAACTAAAGCTTCTTTTAAATGTTGAGAAAACCAAGGTAATGCTCTTTTCTAAAGCTAAAAATACACCAGAGCCTGTTTTAGATATTGTAACTACGCAAGGAATCAAACTTGAAGTGGTTACGTAACATTGCAAAAATCAGGCATATCTTGCCTCAAAACGATGCAGAGAAACTAGTCCATGCATTTGTTACTTCAAGGCTGGATTATTGTAACTCTTTATTATCAGGGTGTACCAAGAAGTCAGTCAAGTCGCTTCAGCTGATTCAAAATGCTGCAGCTCGTGTAATAACCAGAGTTAGGAAAAGGGACCACATTACTCCTGTTCTGGCTGCCTTACACTGGCTCCCTATAGAAAACAGGATATAATTTAAAATTCTTCTTCTCGTCTACAAAGCCCTTAATGGGCAGGCGCCATCTTACCTTAAAGAACTCATTATACCCTACTGTCCTACTAGGGCATTGCGTTCCAAGAATGCAGGGTTGTTGGTTGTTCCGAGAGTCTCTAAAAGTACAATGGGAGCCAGAGCCTTTTCTTATCAAGCTCCACATTTGTGGAATCAGCTTCCAGTTTGTGTTCGGGCGGCAGACACCCTATCCGTTTTTAAGAGTGCGCTTAAAACCTTCCTTTTTGATAAAGCTTATAGTTAGGGCTGATTAGATTCAGCCCCTAGTTTTGCTGATATAGGCTTAGTTTGTCGGGGGACATCTTACTTCTTCCTTCTCTCTGTCTATACCTGTGTACTCTCATGTTCCGATTAACCCAGCTTCCACAAATTTCTTTCTTTTTGGTGTCTATATACGCTGGGATCCGGAGTCATGGATGATCCTGCGGTCCTGTGTCCTGCATCGCGAGCCCTGGATCTTGAGTCGTGGCTGTGGTCCTGGATCATAGGTCCTGGATGGATATCCTCGTGGATTCATCTTCCTATTATACACACATGCATTTCCAAACATTTGGACTACCTATGTTGCAAATGTATTATCTTTTCAATTTACACACGGCATCTATTGCACGTCTGTCCGTCCTGGGAGAGGGATCCCTTCCTCTGTTGCTCTCCCTGAGGTTTCTCCCATTTTTCCCTTTAAAACTGTGGGTTTTCTTCGGAAGTTTTTCCTTGTACGATGTGAGGGTCTAAGGACAGAGGGTCTGAGGACAGAGGGTCTAAGGACAGAGGGTCTAAGGACAGAGGGTGTCGTATTGTCATACTGATATTTTGTACAAACTGTGAAGTCCACTGAGACAAATGTAACATTTGTGATATTGGGCTATATAAATAAACATTGATTGATTGATTGATTGATAAACTATACCAGTCATTTGAATCAGTACTAAGGGTGTATTTTATTTCTTCTTACCTCATAACAAATATAACTGGGTAGACGTGTGGTGCAGTGGGTTGTGCGTTGGTGTTGGGATGTTCAAACCCCACTGCATGTCGTTGTGTCCCTGGGCACTTCACCCCAAATTGCTCCTGTGGGGATTGTTCACAGTATTCAGTATGTAAGTCACTTTGGATAAAAGCGTCTAACAAGTAACATTTAATGTAATGTAATGTATTACCCCCTAAGTCCCTGTACTTCTTCCACTCTATCAACCAGTAGCAGGTATTTCTAATTGGTACCCAATATGTACAAAACATTTACAAACCAAATAGCTGTAATATTGGAGCATCATCCTTCAGACGCCTGGTGTACCACAACGATGTAAAACACATAGTGATATTTAATGTTTCAAACACGATTATATTTGTTTTTCAGTGGAGTGAAATAGTGCAAAGATTAATTAAAATCAACTGATCTGTATATAATGTCAGTATTTTTTAAGCGTGTCTAAGTAGAAACAAACACACAAATAATATAATAAAGAATTCATATTTGTTGTTAATAAAGACAGAAAAGACATGTGTGCTTACAAAGAGGCTTGTGACCTTTGACTCAGAACAACATCAGGAAAAATTCAAACAAATAAAATATTTGCATTGTGTAACTGTAAAGACCTTAAAGTACAACATTTATTCTGCCTTCAAAGTCATAACGTGGGACAAATTAATTGCATGTTTAACTATAAAATCAGTTTTCAATTTGAAGTTTCCTGCCGCTAAGCATGCTGGGAATTGTGTTTGTAGTGTGTGTGACATCACATGTGACCTTAACGGAATGACATATTCAAAGTTGAGAGTACGCGATGACATCATCACATGACATCTCAGTTCAGAGTAGAATCGATGACCTCATCACATGACATCACAGATGGCCTTCATCTTGACATGGCGAGAGCTCTGAAGTGCAGGCATTCTTCAGTTCTTCAGTTCAGAGCGGTGAGTGGTACACGTATTCAGTCAGAGCAAACTAACTTCACAGTTTTCTAGACAAAACACGTATTACGTAGACACACAGATTTCTATTCCTACGCACAACACAAGTCCACAGACAGCGCCATGGATAGAACAAAGTCAGACCAGAGCAGCAAGGAGACATCCCACAGCCAGAACGATGAGAGTCTGCTGCAGTTTGACGCAGAGACCGTCAAACTGCTCGTGATGAGAGGAGATGAACTCTTTGAGTGTGTGACAGTCTGTGAGGAAAGATACGACGCTCTGGAGGAAAGATACGGCGCTCTGGAGGAGGAGATGGAAGCTAAAGAGGCTCGACACAAGCAGCAGCTGGACGAGAACCTGGTGACCATAAACCTGCTGAAAAGAAGAGAGGAAGAGCTCCTTCAGAGCCAGGAGAAGTCCACCAAGGACCTGGCTGAGAAACAACAGAGCTGGGAGAGTGGAAAACAAGGCATGAAGTATGTAGTGGACGAGAAAAACTACCAGGCCGCTAGAAACCACACCTTGGAGACGGAAAAAACAAAAGATGGAATGGAAAATGAAAGGGGTGATGAAGCACAACAGTCAGCAGACCTTCAGAATCCACACCTTGGAGAAGGAAGTCCACAAGCTGGTGCTCCAGTTGGAAAAGCAGGGAGAAAAGATCTCTGAAGACCAACAACCGATGGAGGCCAAACTAAAAGAGGTGTCTCAGGAAAAGGACAACCTGGCTAAGAAGAACCTGAGCTGCGTGACTGAGCTCAAACAGGTGGAGGCCAAACTAAAAGAGGTGTCTCAGGAAAAGGACAACCTGGCTAAGAAGAACCTGAGCTGCGAGACTGAGCTCAAACAGGTGGAGGTCCAAACTAAAAGAGGTGGAGAAGGAGAACGAGGATCTGGCAAAGAAGAACACAAGCTGGGAGACGGATGTCCAACAGCTGAAAGACCAGATGAGAGAGAAGGAGGACAAGTTCTCCAAAGACCTCGCCGAAAAACAGCTGGGCTGGGAGAGTGAGAAACATCAGCTGGAGGGCGAGAGGAGAGAGATGGAGACGACATTAAAACAGGTGGAGGAATCCAAGAAGAAGCTGGCTGAGGAGAACCGCAGCTTGGAGTTGGACGTCACACTGAATGTCTGGCTGGTGAAGCAGTTTGAGAAGAACATGGAGGTGCAGCAGGAAGAGTTCTCCAAAGAACACCAGAGCTGGGAGACCAAGGCCAGTTCGATGGAGACCGAAATAAAAGAGGTCACTCAGGAGAAGGAAGACCTGGCTCAGACACTTCAGAGCCAGGCGACTGAATTCAAAGACATTCAGGCTCAGTTACATCAGGCAGAGGATGAGAACAACCTGAGCTGGGAGACAAAAGTCCAGCAGCTTGAGGAGGAGATGAAGGAGCAGAAGGAGAAGTGCTCCAAAGACCTGAGCCAGAAACACCAGAGCTGGGAGACCACGGTTCATCTGATGGAGACTCAACTGAAGGAGGCGAAGGAGGAGAGGGACGACCTCACTCAGACGCGACTGAGCTGGGAGACTAAAGAGAAGAAGATGGAGGACGAGAAGACACTTCTGGAGGACCTGTGTCTTCACATGAAGAATAAAAGCAGAGGATTCTTCGTTCGCAGCAGGGCGACTGAGGAAAGGGACGTCGTTTTGCAGAAAATGCTACGCAAGATGCAAGAGAAGGAGATGAGAAAGAAAGAGGAGAAGGAGGACGCTGGACGTCTGTCTTTTCCTCCCCTCCCTTTCTCTCACCTCCTTCCTCCTACCTCACACCCTCCTGCCTTCCCATTTTCATACTCAGGGTTTTCTCCTGGAGCTCAGGTTTTCCCACAATCTGTATAATGGATGTAAAAAAACTCACTTTAAGTCCCTCCCCCTTTAACATGTACCTACTTCCTGCTACCTCACCCTCTCTCACCTTACTCCATCCTTTACCTCCTTCCTCCATACTTCCCCTCACTCATTTTAAAATTAAATGTTAATTAAATGTATTATGTGTGTGCCTCACTGTGTAAACGTATACAGTTTATATTAATTACTGTATGACATGTTGGTTACTAAAGTACCGGTATCTGTTCTGTTTGTGATTTAAACAACTTTGAATTGAATAAATACAACAACAATAGAAGCTGTTTGTGCAGATTGTTCTTTCATTTTGGGGTTCAATTACATTGTTTTGTTTTTGTTGTTTTTTAAAAATGTGTTGATTTCATATGAGCGTTATTTAAAGGTCCCCTATTATACTGTTTTTCACCAATATATCACAGGTCTCAGATATATCCAGAGCCTGTCTCTGATTGGCTGAAACACCAAACAGATCATTGCAGCATTACCCATAATCCCCTCTGTTTCAGTCCTGTTTCCAAAGTGCTGATTCTCTGTCTGTTACTTTAGATGAAAATAAGGAGCCCCTCCCCACGCCCCTCTGATGCCCCTTTCACACCAACGCGTTTTCAGCTCCGGCTCGGAGCTGGAGCTGAAAAGTGCCGGTTTTTCCTGTTCACACCGCAGCGGCGCCGCCTCTTAGCTCCGGAATCCGGTTCACTTCCAGCTCCAAAAAATGGTCGCTCTAGAGGCAAGAGCTTCGGAGCTAAGAGGTGGCGTCGCTTACGTCTCTCTTACGTCGAGGCGTGCAGGAAACTAAACCCACCTCCCCTGAACATGGGTCGACTCTCATGCCTGCCTACAAGCAGTAGTGCTTATAAACACACTTTATAAAGTCAGGCAACACTAACCAGGCTTCGTGTGGTTCTGTTTATTTGTACCTTACTTTGACCATCCGTTCACTGTTATTGATCATTGTGGAGAGAGGCAGACGTTTGTTTTGTATTATAGCAGCTATCGGATGGAATCAATACATGGGCTGCACAAGTCGTCGTGTCCGACTATCACAAGTAGAATCATAATAAAAATACGCCGTTAAAATGTGCCTGTAGAAAACGGTTTATGAAACACGATTGTGTATCGTACCGACCGGCCTAATAAAGGTGGTGGCGTTGCCATTTATGTTAAGAATAAGTTCAGTGTAACCACATTAGTTTCCAAATCGATCAGTAAGCAATTTGAATTTTTAGCCATAAATATAGAAGTGGCAAAGGGTCAACAGGTCATGGTAGTGGGCTGTTACAGACCCCCCTCAGCTGTCAAAGACTCCTTGTCTTCACCAGCAAATCTTTTATCACAACTAGACTACAAGGAAATAGTGCTACTTGGAGATTTTAACTGGGACTGGTTAACTGCAGTGTCAGAGGATTTAAAAAACCTTTGTATCTCTTTAAATGTTACTCAGATTGTTGACAGTCCTACTCGCCCTAATATTAAGTCCCCTAATAAATCCTCCCTAATTGATCTAATTTTAACTAATGTTCCCCATAAATATTCATCTGTGGGAATATTTGCAAATGATCTGAGTGATCACTGTGTTGTAGCCACAATTAGGGACACTAAGGTCCAAAAGGTTATACCTCGGATTATTATTAAGAGAGACAAAAAACATTTTGTGGAGCAGGGTTTTGTGCATGATCTGTTTGATTTTGATTGGGGTAAAATCGATCTGTGTGCTGATGTAGAAACCGCATGGTCTTATTTTTATCTTGGTTTTATGGAGATCATTGATAGACATGCACCCCTGCGTAAATTTAGAGTAAAGGGACGAGACAATCCTTGGTTTTCTGCTAATCTGTCTAGTCTCCTTCATGAGAGAAACAAGGCCTGGGCAAAGGCTAGGAAATCAGGCTCAGAGGTAGAATGGCTGCGTTTTAGGCAGCTAAGGAATAGCTTCACATCGCAAATCAAGAGTGCAAAATCAAAGTATTATCAGTTACCACAAAGAATCTGAATAATCCTGGAAAATTTTGGAAAGCCATTAAATCGTTATCCACCGGCGATATCCGTTATGAGCTACCTCCGTGCATTACCACAGCATCTGGCTCTATATCGGACAGGGCTACTATGCTAAATTGCTTTAATGAGCATTTTGTGTCCTGTGGTTCTCTATTTGATTCTGTCACTAACTCTGCTTCTGTGAACACTACAGTCTGTGACTCTGAAAAACGTGGTCTGGAAAACCCTTTTAGTTTTACCCCTTTTACTGTTGATGTTGTTCGTGAAGCTTTAACCAAGTTAGATCCTAAGAAACCGGCTGGCCCGGACAACGTAGAACCTTTCTTTTTAAAGATAGCTGCAGATTTTATTGCTCCACCTCTCACTACTCTTTTTAACCTCTCCCTCAGCACTAACACAATTCCAAAATTGTGGAAGTCAGCGTATGTCCTGCCTTTGCTAAAAGGAGGGGAGGCCACCTTATTAAATAACTATAGACCCATCTCTAAGTTGTCAGTTCTGGCTAAGGTTCTTGAACGCTTAGTGAGTGAACAGGTAAAGGTGTTTTTATGTACAAATGACATCCTGTCTAAACATCAGTCAGGCTTCAGAAAGCAACACAGCACCATCACTGCCACAATGAAAGTGGTGAATGATGTGGCGAGTATTTTAGATAATAAGCAGAGTTGTGCAGCTCTATTTATTGACCTTTCCAAAGCGTTTGACACTGTCGATCATCGCATCTTAAAGCAGAGGCTAGCCAGTATAGGCATGTCCAGCCATGCAGTGGGTGGTTTGTAAACTACCTCTCTGAAAGGTCCCAATGTGTTCATTTTGATGGCTGTCTTCTGAGTGGTTGAACATTGCAAATGGTGTTCCCCAAGGTTCTGTTTTAGGTCCACTTTTATTCTCCATCTACATCAATAGTTTAGGTGAAAATGTGGATGAAGCTACTTTACATTTTTATGCGGATGATACCGTGATGTACTGTGCAGGTCCCTCCATTAAGGAGGCTGGTGTTAAATTACAGGCTGTTTTTAACATTATTCAGACTCAGCTCTCTGAACTAAAGCTTCTTTTAAATGTTGAGAAAACCAAGGTAATGCTCTTTTCTAAAGCTAAAAATACACCAGAGCCTGTTTTAGATATTGTAACTACGCAAGGAATCAAACTTGAAGTGGTTACGTAACATTGCAAAAATCAGGCATATCTTGCCTCAAAACGATGCAGAGAAACTAGTCCATGCATTTGTTACTTCAAGGCTGGATTATTGTAACTCTTTATTATCAGGGTGTACCAAGAAGTCAGTCAAGTCGCTTCAGCTGATTCAAAATGCTGCAGCTCGTGTAATAACCAGAGTTAGGAAAAGGGACCACATTACTCCTGTTCTGGCTGCCTTACACTGGCTCCCTATAGAAAACAGGATATAATTTAAAATTCTTCTTCTCGTCTACAAAGCCCTTAATGGGCAGGCGCCATCTTACCTTAAAGAACTCATTATACCCTACTGTCCTACTAGGGCATTGCGTTCCAAGAATGCAGGGTTGTTGGTTGTTCCGAGAGTCTCTAAAAGTACAATGGGAGCCAGAGCCTTTTCTTATCAAGCTCCACATTTGTGGAATCAGCTTCCAGTTTGTGTTCGGGCGGCAGACACCCTATCCGTTTTTAAGAGTGCGCTTAAAACCTTCCTTTTTGATAAAGCTTATAGTTAGGGCTGATTAGATTCAGCCCCTAGTTTTGCTGATATAGGCTTAGTTTGTCGGGGGACATCTTACTTCTTCCTTCTCTCTGTCTATACCTGTGTACTCTCATGTTCCGATTAACCCAGCTTCCACAAATTTCTTTCTTTTTGGTGTCTATATACGCTGGGATCCGGAGTCATGGATGATCCTGCGGTCCTGTGTCCTGCATCGCGAGCCCTGGATCTTGAGTCGTGGCTGTGGTCCTGGATCATAGGTCCTGGATGGATATCCTCGTGGATTCATCTTCCTATTATACACACATGCATTTCCAAACATTTGGACTACCTATGTTGCAAATGTATTATCTTTTCAATTTACACACGGCATCTATTGCACGTCTGTCCGTCCTGGGAGAGGGATCCCTCCTCTGTTGCTCTCCCTGAGGTTTCTCCCATTTTTCCCTTTAAAACTGTGGGTTTTCTTCAGAAGTTTTTCCTTGTATGATGTGAGGGTCTAAGGACAGAGGGTCTGAGGACAGAGGGTCTAAGGACAGAGGGTCTAAGGACAGAGGGTCTAAGGACAGAGGGTGTCATATTGTCATACTGATATTTTGTACAAACTGTGAAGTCCACTGAGACAAATGTAACATTTGTGATATTGGGCTATATAAATAAACATTGATTGATTGATTGATTGATAAACTATACCAGTCATTTGAATCGTACTAAGGGTGTATTTTATTTCTTCTTACCTCTTAATAACAAATATAACTGGGTAGACGTGTGGTGCAGTGGGTTGTGCGTTGGTGTTGGGATGTTCAAACCCCACTGCATGTCGTTGTGTCCCTGGGCACTTCACCCCAAATTGCTCCTGTGGGGATTGTTCACAGTATTCAGTATGTAAGTCACTTTGGATAAAAGCGTCTAACAAGTAACATTTAATGTAATGTAATGTATTACCCCCTAAGTCCCTGTACTTCTTCCACTCTATCAACCAGTAGCAGGTATTTCTAATTGGTACCCAATATGTACAAAACATTTACAAACCAAATAGCTGTAATATTGGAGCATCATCCTTCAGACGCCTGGTGTACCACAACGATGTAAAACACATAGTGATATTTAATGTTTCAAACACGATTATATTTGTTTTTCAGTGGAGTGAAATAGTGCAAAGATTAATTAAAATCAACTGATCTGTATATAATGTCAGTATTTTTTAAGCATGTCTAAGTAGAAACAAACACACAAATAATATAATAAAGAATTCATATTTGTTGTTAATAAAGACAGAAAAGACATGTGTGCTTACAAAGAGGCTTGTGACCTTTGACTCAGAACAACATCAGGAAAAATTCAAACAAATAAAATATTTGCATTGTGTAACTGTAAAGACCTTAAAGTACAACATTTATTCTGCCTTCAAAGTCATAACGTGGGACAAATTAATTGCATGTTTAACTATAAAATCAGTTTTCAATTTGAAGTTTCCTGCCGCTAAGCATGCTGGGAATTGTGTTTGTAGTGTGTGTGACATCACATGTGACCTTAACGGAATGACATATTCAAAGTTGAGAGTACGCGATGACATCATCACATGACATCTCAGTTCAGAGTAGAATCGATGACCTCATCACATGACATCACAGATGGCCTTCATCTTGACATGGCGAGAGCTCTGAAGTGCAGGCATTCTTCAGTTCTTCAGTTCAGAGCGGTGAGTGGTACACGTATTCAGTCAGAGCAAACTAACTTCACAGTTTTCTAGACAAAACACGTATTACGTAGACACACAGATTTCTATTCCTACGCACAACACAAGTCCACAGACAGCGCCATGGATAGAACAAAGTCAGACCAGAGCAGCAAGGAGACATCCCACAGCCAGAACGATGAGAGTCTGCTGCAGTTTGACGCAGAGACCGTCAAACTGCTCGTGATGAGAGGAGATGAACTCTTTGAGTGTGTGACAGTCTGTGAGGAAAGATACGACGCTCTGGAGGAAAGATACGGCGCTCTGGAGGAGGAGATGGAAGCTAAAGAGGCTCGACACAAGCAGCAGCTGGACGAGAACCTGGTGACCATAAACCTGCTGAAAATAAGAGAGGAAGAGCTCCTTCAGAGCCAGGAGAAGTCCACCAAGGACCTGGCTGAGAAACAACAGAGCTGGGAGAGTGGAAAACAAGGCATGAAGTATGTAGTGGACGAGAAAAACTACCAGGCCGCTAGAAACCACACCTTGGAGACGGAAAAACAAAAGATGGAATGGAAAATGAAAGGGGTGATGAAGCACAACAGTCAGCAGACCTTCAGAATCCACACCTTGGAGAAGGAAGTCCACAAGCTGGTGCTCCAGTTGGAAAAGCAGGGAGAAAAGATCTCTGAAGACCAACAACCGATGGAGGCCAAACTAAAAGAGGTGTCTCAGGAAAAGGACAACCTGGCTAAGAAGAACCTGAGCTGCGTGACTGAGCTCAAACAGGTGGAGGCCAAACTAAAAGAGGTGTCTCAGGAAAAGGACAACCTGGCTAAGAAGAACCTGAGCTGCGAGACTGAGCTCAAACAGGTGGAGGCCAAACTAAAAGAGGTGGAGAAGGAGAACGAGGATCTGGCAAAGAAGAACACAAGCTGGGAGACGGATGTCCAACAGCTGAAAGACCAGATGAGAGAGAAGGAGGACAAGTTCTCCAAAGACCTCGCAGAAAAACAGCTGGGCTGGGAGAGTGAGAAACATCAGCTGGAGGGCGAGAGGAGAGAGATGGAGACGACATTAAAACAGGTGGAGGAATCCAAGAAGAAGCTGGCTGAGGAGAACCGCAGCTTGGAGTTGGACGTCACACTGAATGTCTGGCTGGTGAAGCAGTTTGAGAAGAACATGGAGGTGCAGCAGGAAGAGTTCTCCAAAGAACACCAGAGCTGGGAGACCAAGGCCAGTTCGATGGAGACCGAAATAAAAGAGGTCACTCAGGAGAAGGAAGACCTGGCTCAGACACTTCAGAGCCAGGCGACTGAATTCAAAGACATTCAGGCTCAGTTACATCAGGCAGAGGATGAGAACAACCTGAGCTGGGAGACAAAAGTCCAGCAGCTTGAGGAGGAGATGAAGGAGCAGAAGGAGAAGTGCTCCAAAGACCTGAGCCAGAAACACCAGAGCTGGGAGACCACGGTTCATCTGATGGAGACTCAACTGAAGGAGGCGAAGGAGGAGAGGGACGACCTCACTCAGACGCGACTGAGCTGGGAGACTAAAGAGAAGAAGATGGAGGACGAGAAGACACTTCTGGAGGACCTGTGTCTTCACATGAAGAATAAAAGCAGAGGATTCTTCGTTCGCAGCAGGGCGACTGAGGAAAGGGACGTCGTTTTGCAGAAAATGCTCCGCAAGATGCAAGAGAAGGAGATGAGAAAGAAAGAGGAGAAGGAGGACGCTGAACGTCTGTCTTTTCCTCCCCTCCCTTTCTCTCACCTCCTTCCTCCTACCTCACACCCTCCTGCCTTCCCATTTTCATACTCAGGGTTTTCTCCTGGAGCTCAGGTTTTCCCACAATCTGTATAATGGATGTAAAAAAACTCACTTTAAGTCCCTCCCCCTTTAACTGTACCTACTTCCTGCTCCCTCACCCTCTCTCACCTTACTCCATCCTTTACCTCCTTCCTCCATACTTCCCCTCACTCATTTTAAAATTAAATGTTAATTAAATGTATTATGTGTGTGCCTCACTGTGTAAACGTATACAGTTTATATTAATTACTGTATGACATGTTGGTTACTAAAGTACCGGTATCTGTTCTGTTTGTGATTTAAACAACTTTGAATTGAATAAATACAACAACAATATAAGCTGTTTGTGCAGATTGTTCTTTCATTTTGGGGTTCAATTACATTGTTTTGTTTTTGTTGTTTTTTAAAAATGTGTTGATTTCATATGAGCGTTATTTAAAGGTCCCCTATTATACTGTTTTTCACCAATATATCACAGGTCTCAGATATATCCAGAGCCTGTCTCTGATTGGCTGAAACACCAAACAGATCATTGCAGCATTACCCATAATCCCCTCTGTTTCAGCCCTGTTTCCAAAGTGCTGATTCTCTGTCTGTTACTTTAGATGAAAATAAGGAGCCCCTCCCCACGCCCCTCTGATGCCCCTTTCACACCAACGCGTTTTCAGCTCCGGCTCGGAGCTGGAGCTGAAAAGTGCCGGTTTTTCCTGTTCACACCGCAGCGGCGCCGCCTCTTAGCTCCGGAATCCGGTTCACTTCCAGCTCCAAAAAATGGTCGCTCTAGAGGCAAGAGCTTCGGAGCTAAGAGGTGGCGTCGCTTACGTCTCTCTTACGTCGAGGCGTGCAGGAAACTAAACCCACCTCCCCTGAACATGGGTCGACTCTCATGCCTGCCTACAAGCAGTAGTGCTTATAAACACACTTTATAAAGTCAGGCAACACTAACCAGGCTTCGTGTGGTTCTGTTTATTTGTACCTTACTTTGACCATCCGTTCACTGTTATTGATCATTGTGGAGAGAGGCAGACGTTTTGTTTTGTATTATAGCAGCTATCGGATGGAATCAATACATGGGCTGCACAAGTCGTCGTGTCCGACTATCACAAGTAGAATCATAATAAAAATACGCCGTTAAAATGTGCCTGTAGAAAACGGTTTATGAAACACGATTGTGTATCGTACCGACCGGCCTAATAAAGGTGGTGGCGTTGCCATTTATGTTAAGAATAAGTTCAGTGTAACCACATTAGTTTCCAAATCGATCAGTAAGCAATTTGAATTTTTAGCCATAAATATAGAAGTGGCAAAGGGTCAACAGGTCATGGTAGTGGGCTGTTACAGACCCCCCTCAGCTGTCAAAGACTCCTTGTCTTCACCAGCAAATCTTTTATCACAACTAGACTACAAGGAAATAGTGCTACTTGGAGATTTTAACTGGGACTGGTTAACTGCAGTGTCAGAGGATTTAAAAAACCTTTGTATCTCTTTAAATGTTACTCAGATTGTTGACAGTCCTACTCGCCCTAATATTAAGTCCCCTAATAAATCCTCCCTAATTGATCTAATTTTAACTAATGTTCCCCATAAATATTCATCTGTGGGAATATTTGCAAATGATCTGAGTGATCACTGTGTTGTAGCCACAATTAGGGACACTAAGGTCCAAAAGGTTATACCTCGGATTATTATTAAGAGAGACAAAAAACATTTTGTGGAGCAGGGTTTTGTGCATGATCTGTTTGATTTTGATTGGGGTAAAATCGATCTGTGTGCTGATGTAGAAACCGCATGGTCTTATTTTTATCTTGGTTTTATGGAGATCATTGATAGACATGCACCCCTGCGTAAATTTAGAGTAAAGGGACGAGACAATCCTTGGTTTTCTGCTAATCTGTCTAGTCTCCTTCATGAGAGAAACAAGGCCTGGGCAAAGGCTAGGAAATCAGGCTCAGAGGTAGAATGGCTGCGTTTTAGGCAGCTAAGGAATAGCTTCACATCGCAAATCAAGAGTGCAAAATCAAAGTATTATCAGTTACCACAAAGAATCTGAATAATCCTGGAAAATTTTGGAAAGCCATTAAATCGTTATCCACCGGCGATATCCGTTATGAGCTACCTCCGTGCATTACCACAGCATCTGGCTCTATATCGGACAGGGCTACTATGCTAAATTGCTTTAATGAGCATTTTGTGTCCTGTGGTTCTCTATTTGATTCTGTCACTAACTCTGCTTCTGTGAACACTACAGTCTGTGACTCTGAAAAACGTGGTCTGGAAAACCCTTTTAGTTTTACCCCTTTTACTGTTGATGTTGTTCGTGAAGCTTTAACCAAGTTAGATCCTAAGAAACCGGCTGGCCCGGACAACGTAGAACCTTTCTTTTTAAAGATAGCTGCAGATTTTATTGCTCCACCTCTCACTACTCTTTTTAACCTCTCCCTCAGCACTAACACAATTCCAAAATTGTGGAAGTCAGCGTATGTCCTGCCTTTGCTAAAAGGAGGGGAGGCCACCTTATTAAATAACTATAGACCCATCTCTAAGTTGTCAGTTCTGGCTAAGGTTCTTGAACGCTTAGTGAGTGAACAGGTAAAGGTGTTTTTATGTACAAATGACATCCTGTCTAAACATCAGTCAGGCTTCAGAAAGCAACACAGCACCATCACTGCCACAATGAAAGTGGTGAATGATGTGGCGAGTATTTTAGATAATAAGCAGAGTTGTGCAGCTCTATTTATTGACCTTTCCAAAGCGTTTGACACTGTCGATCATCGCATCTTAAAGCAGAGGCTAGCCAGTATAGGCATGTCCAGCCATGCAGTGGGTGGTTTGTAAACTACCTCTCTGAAAGGTCCCAATGTGTTCATTTTGATGGGCTGTCTTCTGAGTGGTTGAACATTGCAAATGGTGTTCCCCAAGGTTCTGTTTTAGGTCCACTTTTATTCTCCATCTACATCAATAGTTTAGGTGAAAATGTGGATGAAGCTACTTTACATTTTTATGCGGATGATACCGTGATGTACTGTGCAGGTCCCTCCATTAAGGAGGCTGGTGTTAAATTACAGGCTGTTTTTAACATTATTCAGACTCAGCTCTCTGAACTAAAGCTTCTTTTAAATGTTGAGAAAACCAAGGTAATGCTCTTTTCTAAAGCTAAAAATACACCAGAGCCTGTTTTAGATATTGTAACTACGCAAGGAATCAAACTTGAAGTGGTTACGTAACATTGCAAAAATCAGGCATATCTTGCCTCAAAACGATGCAGAGAAACTAGTCCATGCATTTGTTACTTCAAGGCTGGATTATTGTAACTCTTTATTATCAGGGTGTACCAAGAAGTCAGTCAAGTCGCTTCAGCTGATTCAAAATGCTGCAGCTCGTGTAATAACCAGAGTTAGGAAAAGGGACCACATTACTCCTGTTCTGGCTGCCTTACACTGGCTCCCTATAGAAAACAGGATATAATTTAAAATTCTTCTTCTCGTCTACAAAGCCCTTAATGGGCAGGCGCCATCTTACCTTAAAGAACTCATTATACCCTACTGTCCTACTAGGGCATTGCGTTCCAAGAATGCAGGGTTGTTGGTTGTTCCGAGAGTCTCTAAAAGTACAATGGGAGCCAGAGCCTTTTCTTATCAAGCTCCACATTTGTGGAATCAGCTTCCAGTTTGTGTTCGGGCGGCAGACACCCTATCCGTTTTTAAGAGTGCGCTTAAAACCTTCCTTTTTGATAAAGCTTATAGTTAGGGCTGATTAGATTCAGCCCCTAGTTTTGCTGATATAGGCTTAGTTTGTCGGGGGACATCTTACTTCTTCCTTCTCTCTGTCTATACCTGTGTACTCTCATGTTCCGATTAACCCAGCTTCCACAAATTTCTTTCTTTTTGGTGTCTATATACGCTGGGATCCGGAGTCATGGATGATCCTGCGGTCCTGTGTCCTGCATCGCGAGCCCTGGATCTTGAGTCGTGGCTGTGGTCCTGGATCATAGGTCCTGGATGGATATCCTCGTGGATTCATCTTCCTATTATACACACATGCATTTCCAAACATTTGGACTACCTATGTTGCAAATGTATTATCTTTTCAATTTACACACGGCATCTATTGCACGTCTGTCCGTCCTGGGAGAGGGATCCCTCCTCTGTTGCTCTCCCTGAGGTTTCTCCCATTTTTCCCTTTAAAACTGTGGGTTTTCTTCAGAAGTTTTTCCTTGTACGATGTGAGGGTCTAAGGACAGAGGGTCTGAGGACAGAGGGTCTAAGGACAGAGGGTCTAAGGACAGAGGGTCTAAGGACAGAGGGTGTCATATTGTCATACTGATATTTTGTACAAACTGTGAAGTCCACTGAGACAAATGTAACATTTGTGATATTGGGCTATATAAATAAACATTGATTGATTGATTGATTGATAAACTATACCAGTCATTTGAATCGTACTAAGGGTGTATTTTATTTCTTCTTACCTCTTATAACAAATATAACTGGGTAGACGTGTGGTGCAGTGGGTTGTGCGTTGGTGTTGGGATGTTCAAACCCCACTGCATGTCGTTGTGTCCCTGGGCACTTCACCCCAAATTGCTCCTGTGGGGATTGTTCACAGTATTCAGTATGTAAGTCACTTTGGATAAAAGCGTCTAACAAGTAACATTTAATGTAATGTAATGTATTACCCCCTAAGTCCCTGTACTTCTTCCACTCTATCAACCAGTAGCAGGTATTTCTAATTGGTACCCAATATGTACAAAACATTTACAAACCAAATAGCTGTAATATTGGAGCATCATCCTTCAGACGCCTGGTGTACCACAACGATGTAAAACACATAGTGATATTTAATGTTTCAAACACGATTATATTTGTTTTTCAGTGGAGTGAAATAGTGCAAAGATTAATTAAAATCAACTGATCTGTATATAATGTCAGTATTTTTTAAGCATGTCTAAGTAGAAACAAACACACAAATAATATAATAAAGAATTCATATTTGTTGTTAATAAAGACAGAAAAGACATGTGTGCTTACAAAGAGGCTTGTGACCTTTGACTCAGAACAACATCAGGAAAAATTCAAACAAATAAAATATTTGCATTGTGTAACTGTAAAGACCTTAAAGTACAACATTTATTCTGCCTTCAAAGTCATAACGTGGGACAAATTAATTGCATGTTTAACTATAAAATCAGTTTTCAATTTGAAGTTTCCTGCCGCTAAGCATGCTGGGAATTGTGTTTGTAGTGTGTGTGACATCACATGTGACCTTAACGGAATGACATATTCAAAGTTGAGAGTACGCGATGACATCATCACATGACATCTCAGTTCAGAGTAGAATCGATGACCTCATCACATGACATCACAGATGGCCTTCATCTTGACATGGCGAGAGCTCTGAAGTGCAGGCATTCTTCAGTTCTTCAGTTCAGAGCGGTGAGTGGTACACGTATTCAGTCAGAGCAAACTAACTTCACAGTTTTCTAGACAAAACACGTATTACGTAGACACACAGATTTCTATTCCTACGCACAACACAAGTCCACAGACAGCGCCATGGATAGAACAAAGTCAGACCAGAGCAGCAAGGAGACATCCCACAGCCAGAACGATGAGAGTCTGCTGCAGTTTGACGCAGAGACCGTCAAACTGCTCGTGATGAGAGGAGATGAACTCTTTGAGTGTGTGACAGTCTGTGAGGAAAGATACGACGCTCTGGAGGAAAGATACGGCGCTCTGGAGGAGGAGATGGAAGCTAAAGAGGCTCGACACAAGCAGCAGCTGGACGAGAACCTGGTGACCATAAACCTGCTGAAAAGAAGAGAGGAAGAGCTCCTTCAGAGCCAGGAGAAGTCCACCAAGGACCTGGCTGAGAAACAACAGAGCTGGGAGAGTGGAAAACAAGGCATGAAGTATGTAGTGGACGAGAAAAACTACCAGGCCGCTAGAAACCACACCTTGGAGACGGAAAAACAAAAGATGGAATGGAAAATGAAAGGGGTGATGAAGCACAACAGTCAGCAGACCTTCAGAATCCACACCTTGGAGAAGGAAGTCCACAAGCTGGTGCTCCAGTTGGAAAAGCAGGGAGAAAAGATCTCTGAAGACCAACAACCGATGGAGGCCAAACTAAAAGAGGTGTCTCAGGAAAAGGACAACCTGGCTAAGAAGAACCTGAGCTGCGTGACTGAGCTCAAACAGGTGGAGGCCAAACTAAAAGAGGTGTCTCAGGAAAAGGACAACCTGGCTAAGAAGAACCTGAGCTGCGAGACTGAGCTCAAACAGGTGGAGGCCAAACTAAAAGAGGTGGAGAAGGAGAACGAGGATCTGGCAAAGAAGAACACAAGCTGGGAGACGGATGTCCAACAGCTGAAAGACCAGATGAGAGAGAAGGAGGACAAGTTCTCCAAAGACCTCGCCGAAAAACAGCTGGGCTGGGAGAGTGAGAAACATCAGCTGGAGGGCGAGAGGAGAGAGATGGAGACGACATTAAAACAGGTGGAGGAATCCAAGAAGAAGCTGGCTGAGGAGAACCGCAGCTTGGAGTTGGACGTCACACTGAATGTCTGGCTGGTGAAGCAGTTTGAGAAGAACATGGAGGTGCAGCAGGAAGAGTTCTCCAAAGAACACCAGAGCTGGGAGACCAAGGCCAGTTCGATGGAGACCGAAATAAAAGAGGTCACTCAGGAGAAGGAAGACCTGGCTCAGACACTTCAGAGCCAGGCGACTGAATTCAAAGACATTCAGGCTCAGTTACATCAGGCAGAGGATGAGAACAACCTGAGCTGGGAGACAAAAGTCCAGCAGCTTGAGGAGGAGATGAAGGAGCAGAAGGAGAAGTGCTCCAAAGACCTGAGCCAGAAACACCAGAGCTGGGAGACCACGGTTCATCTGATGGAGACTCAACTGAAGGAGGCGAAGGAGGAGAGGGACGACCTCACTCAGACGCGACTGAGCTGGGAGACTAAAGAGAAGAAGATGGAGGACGAGAAGACACTTCTGGAGGACCTGTGTCTTCACATGAAGAATAAAAGCAGAGGATTCTTCGTTCGCAGCAGGGCGACTGAGGAAAGGGACGTCGTTTTGCAGAAAATGCTACGCAAGATGCAAGAGAAGGAGATGAGAAAGAAAGAGGAGAAGGAGGACGCTGAACGTCTGTCTTTTCCTCCCCTCCCTTTCTCTCACCTCCTTCCTCCTACCTCACACCCTCCTGCCTTCCCATTTTCATACTCAGGGTTTTCTCCTGGAGCTCAGGTTTTCCCACAATCTGTATAATGGATGTAAAAAAACTCACTTTAAGTCCCTCCCCCTTTAACTGTACCTACTTCCTGCTCCCTCACCCTCTCTCACCTTACTCCATCCTTTACCTCCTTCCTCCATACTTCCCCTCACTCATTTTAAAATTAAATGTTAATTAAATGTATTATGTGTGTGCCTCACTGTGTAAACGTATACAGTTTATATTAATTACTGTATGACATGTTGGTTACTAAAGTACCGGTATCTGTTCTGTTTGTGATTTAAACAACTTTGAATTGAATAAATACAACAACAATAGAAGCTGTTTGTGCAGATTGTTCTTTCATTTTGGGGTTCAATTACATTGTTTTGTTTTTGTTGTTTTTTAAAAATGTGTTGATTTCATATGAGCGTTATTTAAAGGTCCCCTATTATACTGTTTTTCACCAATATATCACAGGTCTCAGATATATCCAGAGCCTGTCTCTGATTGGCTGAAACACCAAACAGATCATTGCAGCATTACCCATAATCCCCTCTGTTTCAGCCCTGTTTCCAAAGTGCTGATTCTCTGTCTGTTACTTTAGATGAAAATAAGGAGCCCCTCCCCACGCCCCTCTGATGCCCCTTTCACACCAACGCGTTTTCAGCTCCGGCTCGGAGCTGGAGCTGAAAAGTGCCGGTTTTTCCTGTTCACACCGCAGCGGCGCCGCCTCTTAGCTCCGGAATCCGGTTCACTTCCAGCTCCAAAAAATGGTCGCTCTAGAGGCAAGAGCTTCGGAGCTAAGAGGTGGCGTCGCTTACGTCTCTCTTACGTCGAGGCGTGCAGGAAACTAAACCCACCTCCCCTGAACATGGGTCGACTCTCATGCCTGCCTACAAGCAGTAGTGCTTATAAACACACTTTATAAAGTCAGGCAACACTAACCAGGCTTCGTGTGGTTCTGTTTATTTGTACCTTACTTTGACCATCCGTTCACTGTTATTGATCATTGTGGAGAGAGGCAGACGTTTTGTTTTGTATTATAGCAGCTATCGGATGGAATCAATACATGGGCTGCACAAGTCGTCGTGTCCGACTATCACAAGTAGAATCATAATAAAAATACGCCGTTAAAATGTGCCTGTAGAAAACGGTTTATGAAACACGATTGTGTATCGTACCGACCGGCCTAATAAAGGTGGTGGCGTTGCCATTTATGTTAAGAATAAGTTCAGTGTAACCACATTAGTTTCCAAATCGATCAGTAAGCAATTTGAATTTTTAGCCATAAATATAGAAGTGGCAAAGGGTCAACAGGTCATGGTAGTGGGCTGTTACAGACCCCCCTCAGCTGTCAAAGACTCCTTGTCTTCACCAGCAAATCTTTTATCACAACTAGACTACAAGGAAATAGTGCTACTTGGAGATTTTAACTGGGACTGGTTAACTGCAGTGTCAGAGGATTTAAAAAACCTTTGTATCTCTTTAAATGTTACTCAGATTGTTGACAGTCCTACTCGCCCTAATATTAAGTCCCCTAATAAATCCTCCCTAATTGATCTAATTTTAACTAATGTTCCCCATAAATATTCATCTGTGGGAATATTTGCAAATGATCTGAGTGATCACTGTGTTGTAGCCACAATTAGGGACACTAAGGTCCAAAAGGTTATACCTCGGATTATTATTAAGAGAGACAAAAAACATTTTGTGGAGCAGGGTTTTGTGCATGATCTGTTTGATTTTGATTGGGGTAAAATCGATCTGTGTGCTGATGTAGAAACCGCATGGTCTTATTTTTATCTTGGTTTTATGGAGATCATTGATAGACATGCACCCCTGCGTAAATTTAGAGTAAAGGGACGAGACAATCCTTGGTTTTCTGCTAATCTGTCTAGTCTCCTTCATGAGAGAAACAAGGCCTGGGCAAAGGCTAGGAAATCAGGCTCAGAGGTAGAATGGCTGCGTTTTAGGCAGCTAAGGAATAGCTTCACATCGCAAATCAAGAGTGCAAAATCAAAGTATTATCAGTTACCACAAAGAATCTGAATAATCCTGGAAAATTTTGGAAAGCCATTAAATCGTTATCCACCGGCGATATCCGTTATGAGCTACCTCCGTGCATTACCACAGCATCTGGCTCTATATCGGACAGGGCTACTATGCTAAATTGCTTTAATGAGCATTTTGTGTCCTGTGGTTCTCTATTTGATTCTGTCACTAACTCTGCTTCTGTGAACACTACAGTCTGTGACTCTGAAAAACGTGGTCTGGAAAACCCTTTTAGTTTTACCCCTTTTACTGTTGATGTTGTTCGTGAAGCTTTAACCAAGTTAGATCCTAAGAAACCGGCTGGCCCGGACAACGTAGAACCTTTCTTTTTAAAGATAGCTGCAGATTTTATTGCTCCACCTCTCACTACTCTTTTTAACCTCTCCCTCAGCACTAACACAATTCCAAAATTGTGGAAGTCAGCGTATGTCCTGCCTTTGCTAAAAGGAGGGGAGGCCACCTTATTAAATAACTATAGACCCATCTCTAAGTTGTCAGTTCTGGCTAAGGTTCTTGAACGCTTAGTGAGTGAACAGGTAAAGGTGTTTTTATGTACAAATGACATCCTGTCTAAACATCAGTCAGGCTTCAGAAAGCAACACAGCACCATCACTGCCACAATGAAAGTGGTGAATGATGTGGCGAGTATTTTAGATAATAAGCAGAGTTGTGCAGCTCTATTTATTGACCTTTCCAAAGCGTTTGACACCGTCGATCATCGCATCTTAAAGCAGAGGCTAGCCAGTATAGGCATGTCCAGCCATGCAGTGGGTGGTTTGTAAACTACCTCTCTGAAAGGTCCCAATGTGTTCATGTTGATGGGCTGTCTTCTGAGTGGTTGAACATTGCAAATGGTGTTCCCCAAGGTTCTGTTTTAGGTCCACTTTTATTTTCCATCTACATCAATAGTTTAGGTGAAAATGTGGATGAAGCTACTTTACATTTTTATGCGGATGATACCGTGATGTACTGTGCAGGTCCCTCCATTAAGGAGGCTGGTGTTAAATTACAGGCTGTTTTTAACATTATTCAGACTCAGCTCTCTGAACTAAAGCTTCTTTTAAATGTTGAGAAAACCAAGGTAATGCTCTTTTCTAAAGCTAAAAATACACCAGAGCCTGTTTTAGATATTGTAACTACGCAAGGAATCAAACTTGAAGTGGTTACCTGTTATAAATACCTTGGTATCTGGCTTGATGATTGTCTCACTTTTAAACTTCATGTCAATAACCTGCTTAAAAAGCTGAGGGTTAGGCTAGGTTTCTTCTACAGGAACAAGTCCTGTTTCTCGCTTGAGGCCAGGAAAAGGCTAGTCACTGTGACCTTTTTACCTGTGCTGGACAGTGTTGGGCAAGTTACTTCCAAAATGTAATATATTACATATTACTTATTACTCTCTTTTGAAAGTAATAAGTTACATTACAAAATTACTGTCTCTGAAATGTAATGAGTTACACTACTTTAGTTACTTTTTTAAGTTACTTTCACCAAAATAACCGCAAAAGAATTTTAAATGCTAAAATTTAGTTTAGTGCAGCTCATTATACATCCAGTGAAGGGCAATGTGGTAGCATAACAACTGTGTAGGCCCTTAAGGCTACTAACAACTTGTATTACACGGCTTAGTTGAAAACTCGATTCTGATTGTAAATTCTTAACATGTGACACGTTGTTAATACAGCAGGACAGACCACTGTCAAGGACTATAATGAAGGTTGCTAAGGAAAGAAAGAGAAAGGAAAAGAGGTTAAAAGACGGAGCGCTGGACGTCAGATAAATCACCAGAAGAAGGCAGACAGGAAGTAAACAATAACAGGACACGGAATGGGCTTTGTAGTGTGTTTAGTATATGGCCGTGTACAGGCCCGGCTCCAGAACAAAATGACTCAGGGTGCCTCTGAGGTTACAGGGGGTGCCTCTGAGGTTACAGGGGGTGCCTCTGAGATTACAGGGGGTGCCTCTGAGGTTACAGGGGGTGCAGCAGTAGCAGGTTTACATGAGCAATAGTGGCCGGCAACAGCAATGAAAAATAGCATTGATGGTCCCCAATGAACAGATTATGGCATTTGTTATGTTTTGAAACCAAGCAAGTGAGAACATTTCAATTGAGTTAAAAGTGCAATCCTGAAATATTTCATCCAGTCCAAAGTGGACTGTGGCAAAGAAAAGCACAAAAGCTTCAAAGCTGTACTGATAAAACAAATGAGAACATATTGTAAATCAAGGCAAATATTATTTGAACCAGCTCATGGTTTGAAATGGCAAACATTGAAAAGCAAAAGTATTATTAAAACCATGTACTACATCATCACCTTGGTCCCATCATATACTCTGGAAAAGAATATTTACTGTGCTTGAAAACTGGTATCACATCTTCCTGTGAGGTTGACTTTGTGACCTGGAGAACATTTCAGCTGCAACATCAGCTTGTTGATAAGCTTGGGATATGAGATATTTTTGTAGCCATTCGTGGTGAAGGCATCTGTGCTATTGCATGCATTATTTTTGACCCAACATTTCTACAGGCATGGCAGAATATGGCACTATTTTCACATGAATATTCCATTGTCTATTTGTATACCACACGCTGCAAAATGACCGCCTAACCCCACTGTACAGGCGGGTACTTGTTTAGATATACCTGGGCAGGCTCTGTTTTGCCGTGGTATCCTGGAACCTGCGGCCGCAGAGGGGCTGCGTAGTTTCGGGCAACGAAGAGTGCTGCTCCCGGGGTTGAGGGCGGCGAGTCAGGCGGGAGTAAGCTAGTGTCCACAACGGAGGGTAACGTGATGTCCCCATCTGACCTGTTGTCTGCAGTAGATGCCGTGTTGCTGGCGTTTAGTGATGGTTGCTTTAACCATTTTCGTATAAATGATTATCCACAGATGTGTGTCACTGCTGTGGAACCACTTTGGAAATGATGCACGCGCGGCGGAGCAGGTCACGCGCACCTCACACAATTTGTTGTTTGTATTTTTCGCTCCGTTCTCTTTTTTGAATAGAGGGTGCATAGCATTCAACTGCCCGAATATCCCGACGCGAAGCCTGAAGGGTAAACACACCAGGTTTACTAATCTACCCGCACAATTTGTCTGGTGTCGGAATGTCTCGCTATGTTAGTACATTCTTAAAAAACAAAACACCATTTAATTTCGGGTTAAAATGTGTTGTAACTGCGTTACTGAGCATTGTAACGGGTAATATATTACCCACATTTCATTAGTAATGCGTTACATTACTTCGTTACAGCAAAAAGTAATATATTACTGTAACTCCGTTACTTTTGTAACGCGTTACACCCAACACTGGTGCTGGACTATGGTGATTTGATGTATATGAATGCACCTGCCAATTGCCTGAACAAGTTAGATGCCGCGTATCACAGCGCACTAAGATTTGTGACAAACTGTAAAGCATTAACCCATCAATGTACCCTGTATGCAAGGGCTGGTTTGCTTTCACTAACTGTACGGAGGCTCAGTCACTGGTACATTTTTATATACAAAGCCATGTTAGGGAAACTTCCATCTTATATCTGCTCCCTGATCTCACGGAAAATTGTAAGTGGCTACTGCCTGAGATCGAATGCTGTGTTTTTATTAAATGTGCCAACTGCTAGGACTGTCTTAGGGAAGACAGCTTTTAGATGCGCAGCTCCTCTGTCTTGGAACAGTCTGCAAATTAAATGGAAACTGAACAATCTGGTGCCACTAAATGTTTTTAAAGCTCGGTTGGATGCTAGTCAATCGGAAGCTATTGGTACCTGTTTATGTGGATAATTATGTAAATGATGCTGTATGATGTCCTTTTGTTGTTCTATTTATGTTTTTATGTTTCATGTGGAACTACTTGAGCAGGTCTCCCTTGAAAAAGAGATCAATGATCTCAATGGGATTTATCTGTATAAATAAAGGTTTGAAATGAAATGAAATAGGATAGCAATAGCAAGTAGTCAGTTTAGCTTTGGTTGCTATGCTAACATCGGCCATTTTATACCAGAGAAACTTTCATAACAGCGTTGTGATACCAAACAGCGTCAATTCAGACTCACACACATTCACTTAAGGGGAACTGGGGATATGTATCAGCTGCTTGTGTGAGTCGGACATTGAATACTTTAGAGCGGCCGCTGCAGTGTGAGCTAACCGGGAGCTAACGGAGGAGAATAAACTCCCGTGGAAGAGCAGCCAACACTGCAGCGATCGGTAAATGCCGCAGAAACACATTAATAAACAATGAACCACGGCACTCTGGAGAAAAGCATAAGTTTGGAGAAGTCGTTATTTAATTTAATCTGGCTTCGTGTGATTAAAAGCAACACGATCATCGACCCGACGCAGTTCCCCGTTGTTGTTGCGAGCGTCGTAACGCCGTTGGTGAGCAAATCAGCGATGTAAACGGTGACGTCATGACGCAGTAGCGGCAGCTCTGGGCGGTGTGAACAGAGCGGGAGCAGAAAAAGGAAACCGGAGCTGAAGCAGAAAAGCTCTAGCTCGGAGCTAGAAAGGGAAAAGCGCTGGTGTGAAAGCCGCAAGAGTGGTGAGCGCGAGTATCAGAGTGTTACCATGGTAGCAGAGGGAGAGGGAGGGGCTGCAGTGTGAGCGTTGGAAGCTCAAATCAAGCGACTCGCTGGCTGTGTATTTGTTGTTAAAGAGCTTACGAAATGAAGGACAATACTGTTCTTATTACGATAATATATATACTATTATTAATGGGAAATCATGTCATTCATGACAATATGCCCGCTGTATTTATAAATTGTGGTTTATTACAACTTTCCATGCTCGCTTCCGATGTTACACGACCGCTCCGAACAAAACAGCTTTCGCCGGTTAGTGACGTCACGCACGTCAAGAGTAGAACACTTGTTGAATAATACCAGTGACGTGCACAGGTACGGGCTAATGTTGCCCGGGCAACAGCCCGTTTGCCATTTTTGTCTGACCTGCCCCTCTGGAGAGAGCGAGAGTTTTTTTTGTTTTCTATTCTGGCCGAATCAACATGATAAGCCCACAATTAGTATTGTAGCGTCTCACTGCGATAAAAACACAACTTGTCAGCGCTTTCATCTGCCCCAAGTCATGTGACTTTGTTTACAATCTGACAGCTGAAAGCAAAGGAAAGCCCTCCGAGTCCGGCCTCATATGGCTATGGTGATCACACCAAATGGCGTTAGAGTATAGGGGACAAACCAGGGAACTTCACTTCCTCTTGACACCGTCGGTTATTTACAAAAAAAACACCTATATATACTTTTTATTGTGCTTTTGTCTTTCTGTGTCTTTTCATCTGCTCCGTAAACTCCCTCAACGGGGCAGCTCACTCTCTTTTCTTGATTGCCCTCTCACGGGAGAACACTTCACTGTCCCGCTTTATTGTAGGATTTCTGCCATGTCTCTACTTTAATTTGACCATCTCTGTTATTAAGTTATGGAATTCTAAATAAATAAGTAATGAAATACCTTACCGTTACTGCGCTCATAAAGAATGATAAAAATAATGCGTATTGAACTGGTTTAATTAATTAGTGAGTTTATTTAAGGTAATTAGTTTTATCAGTAGCCTATGTCTGCCCAGCAGTTACAATGGTCAAACTATATTAAAACAGAATTGTCCCCATTTTTCTTTAATAGTTACTAACATTATATATTTTAATGAGATATGGACTGCAAAAAATGTGCCTGAACAACGCATTTAGCTGTTGGACATGAAAGTCAACTGAGTGTCGCTTGCAATGACAGTGTTGTGCTTTTATTACATTACATTACATGTCATTTGTTAGACACTTTTATCCAAAGTGACTTACATACATTCAGTATGTGGACAATCCTCACAGGAGCAATTTTGGGTGAAGTGTCTCAGGGACACACCGACATGCTGACTGCAGTGGGACTCGAAGTCCAGCACACTACCCACTGAGCCACAGCCAGCCCATTTTATTTCATGAACCTTTTACATTAAAAACAAGGGGGGGGGGAGGCCCTTTTTCCAGTTTAGAGCAATAGCCCCTGCAAATGTCTGTGCACGTCCCTGAATAATACACTACCTATATGGCTGATGTCGGACTCTGGAGACAGAATCGAGTGACAGTGAGTCGTCAATAGACTCGGTGCACTTTCAAGAAGAGGAGGATTTTATTGAAGAGAATGCCGGTGTGGTGGAATCAGATCATGCGGGCGAGTCTAATGTGGTGGAACCATACCAGTTTGAGCCACAGTATTCAAGTAGCGGTAGAGATACAGACGGGAGCGAACTAGGGGGGGTGATGATCTTGGATTTGGCGGAGATCCGATGCGGCAACAGAACAGAGACTGGTATACATTTGACTTTAATTCATAGAGATTCTCAATAAATAGTCAATCAATAATAATACATCGTAATGTAGCAGACACACTTGGCTCAGGCAACAGAACACAGACTGGTATACATTTGACTTTAATTCATAGAGATTCTCAATAAATAGTAAATCAATAATGACTGCTGAAAAAACCAGCTTAGATAAAGGTAGCTGGTCAGGCTGTTGTAAATTGACCAGCCAGTAGATATTAGGCTGGAATGGTTGGCTGGAGAGGGGCTTTGGACACTTCAGCTGGCCAGGATGGCTGGTTTATCCATCTATCACCAGCTTATGTTTAATAATAGTATTAAATATACCCTGCTGGGAGCTTACCAGGATTCCAGGTGACCAGCACACATTAAATACTGGTATGATTATTTAAACAAGAGAACAGAAATATATTACAAAGATTCATTGTGTCATGTATTCTGGTATCTACCAAAATAATGACATTGTATAGTGTTCATAACAGCATTTTAATTTAATAAATAGCTAGTTAATATAATAAAATACACAGTAACAATACAATAATTATACAAATAACAACCAACCTGCAAATCAACCTACACATCAAAATAAATATATTATCTAAAACCGGTGCATTTGATTTAAAATAAAAGTAATACATTCAATATTTAAATGGTAACAAAAACCGTAACACTATATATGATAAGAAAAAGGCAACAAAGAAAGTGTTTTTGGTTTTTTCTTGTTCATGTCCATAATGTTTCCCGTTGTGTAGCGTCCAGCCTTTCCCAATCTGGCCTGCACTTCTGTCTGTTGAAGCCACTTCTTCAAGCAAACTGAAAAGAAATGTACAGATATAAGTACACTGTAAAAATAAAACTTGACATTTATGTTAACATTTGGGCTGCTGTGGTTGCCAGAACCGTTAAAGTATAATACATTACAAATTACAGTCGGTAGACGTTACAGTCAACAATTGCTTATGGTGAATTACAATGGCAAACACAAATAGAGCTAGTGTACACGGTGCAGCGGTATTATCTGGGAAATAGAATAATCGGATCAGGATTCGGTATTGGCAGACAATCAATATCAAATGAATCGGATCATTATTAGCATCTGATCACCTTTGTCGACTTGCAGCCTAAATACAAAGATAACTCCACTCCTCTCCTACCTCTAATAAGCCTTGGTAGAACTAGTGTCCGAGTCATAGGGTCCAGAGGCCTGTACTACGAAGCCGGTTCAACCTAACCTGGATATGTTTGAGTTAGCCGGTTGGCCTAATCCAAAACATACGCGCTCTCGCTAAGCGGTACTACGGCGCGGGTTATCAAGTGGATCGCTCAAGCCAGCCGTGTCCTATCTAGTTAGGTGCGCGTTCACATGAAAGGGGTGGTATCTGGAGCATTCGACCAATCACAAACATGGAGAAGCGCACTGACAGCGCAGCGTCATACTTCTGAATGAAAAGTGAACTATAATATTAGTCATATATGAAGAAGTTAAACTTTAAAACATCCATGAAGTTAAGTTAAAGCCTTTTATTGTCATTATACACAGAGTATAACGAGATTCAGAGTGCAACTCTGTCCCGGTGTGCAAAAAATACAAACAAATACATAACACTAAAAAACACATGACTTAAACACTTGATCCAGGATAAAAGCCACATAGCTGCACCTGCAAGGTGAATACAGCTGGTAACAGAACAAGTGTTTGAATGCGTACATTAACAGGTTTATGATATCACTGCCCCGTCTAAAACACGATCTGACTTTAATTACATTTGACTCAAGTGTTTCGTCAACTTAATGTGTTGCTTAAAATAATACTTCTGCATACAGTATGTGACACTGTGAGTATTGCACGGCCAGATACGGCTCAGCTGACTCAGATAAGGAGATATATGATACATTATGATGTGATATGCCGCGGACTGTACTTAATGTTACTCTGATCCGGTTACTTATGTTGTGGCAGATATTTAAGTAAGCTTTCTTAACGCTAATGTTATAATAGTCAGATCGCTCTGAAGATGGGAGGTGATATTCTATTAATTTTCACGTTCACACAGTCAGTTGATTTTTGCCGGCCGTCTTTCCTGCAACGGCAATTCAAACTGTATTTCCTTTCTCCTGTGACTTGATCGCTTTAAACTCCGCACACTGAGCTCTGATTGGTCAGCAGGCAGTGCTTTCACTGATTTGAGCTCTTAGCCTGCAACCTAACCTGCTCCGGGGCAGGTTAGCCGCTCAGCATAAGTTACCATGGAGATCTAGCCCGCTAAAAAGAGAACCAGCTTCGTAAGACCGGAAAGCCCGAGTTTTCCCTGAAGTTAGCCGGCTAAGCGAAAATCCTGCTTCGTAGTACAGGCCCCAGGACTGACTGAAGACATGTGGAACAGAGGACAGGCATGGTTCCATGTACAGGAAACTGGAACTTTGAACAGGTCAGGTGTTTTCATCTTTTCTGCCTGAAGATTCACAAGTTCTTGATCAGGTGTTTGATGTGGCTGGCATGATCCTTTCTGCAGCGATAAATAAAGAAAACAAAGAAAACATTTTTAATAATGGTAATGATGGTAACAACAATAATATTAGTATAACTATTTATATAGCACTTACACAATTGCAAAGTGATTATCACAACAAAAATAAAGAACAAAACAATATCAACAATAAAAAAACAAATTATTACAGGAATGTTAAGAGACAAAGAAATGTTTTTTCAGTCATTACAATGCACTGTTGGAAATTACCTTCCAAAGGCTAAATTCAAACTCAATACCATAAATAACTGGGTACCTAAAGTGCTTTACCTGATAGAACACGTTCCACACGGAGCAGCAACCATCCGGCTGGGCCTTTTGCTTCATATCATCTCCTCCCTCCCTCTCTCTCTCTGGTGTTAGGTTCCAGTAGATTTCTACTATCCAATAAAACAGAAATTCCCCAAAAAATCATATAAAAAAAGTTAAAAACAATGACTTGCTGTTGGCATTGAAATGGATTAGAATCTCACCATTTTCCTGGATGTCAGGAAGTCGTTCCCTTCAAGTCCGTAACCAGTCATAGGAGTTCAAATGCAAAGCCTGAACGATGACAAGAGCAAGAGACTTACATTTTACAATTATATTTTTAATTCATACCAGAGCAGTGTGTACATATCGTACGACATGCAGAGAACAGATCAAATCCCCTGACAGACTCACACACTTTGGTGATGTCCTCATCTGATAATGTTTCATTTTCATTATATGTCGGACCCAACTCATTTACAGTATGTTTTGCATCTCCTCAACAATGGTCTGTATAGTTGAGTAGAAAAAAACTGTCCCTACAATTTCAGGTAGATTAACACACATTTGTAAGAAAAGTTTACAATGAAGCACAAAACCCCTCTTTGTATTAAGCGAGCTGCCACATAAAGTGCAGCTTAACATGCTAACCTTTGGTGAGCTACAGTAAAGCTAACTTCATGCTCAACACAAAACCTTTAACGTGCATTACATTGACGATGTTAAACAACTTAACTCTCTCTACTTGTAAGATAACGTTTAGTTAACTTACCCTTAAATAACTACATCACGTTTTTCAGTGGAAACACAAACTGCAGAAAACGTTAGCTGCTAACTGTTGTTAGCTAAGACAGCTAGCTCTTAAGGGAAGTAACATAGCCTCATGGCAAACGTAAGGTTAAGTTAACGTAACGTAACGTTGTAAGAAAGCAAAACGAACCTTCGAGAAAGCTTTTACTCTCTCTCCTTAGCGGGCATTGTTGATTGTTCGAAACATGATCTCTCGATGTGCTGCCTGTAAGGGAAACTTCTGCAGCAATGGAGAGTCAGGACTCAGAGAGACACGAGGAGAGTTGGAGCTTTGATTTCAAACACTGGTAGTTTATTACAAGCATCGGCCGGAGAATTCATATCACAAGTCACAGCAGCAAAAGGTTCTGACTGCACGGGTGGGTTGTCATGTCAATTCTGATCCGCCTCACATCTTGGTAGACCCTTTAACTAGTTTACAGAGAGTCAACCCACATATTGGGGGAAGGTATACGTGAACACCTGGAGAATCACTTATCTGACTCTTTGGCTTTGTGACCGAGAGTTGACCGGTCATAAAACAGGTAATGTCAACAATAGCTGAGACTTCCCATTCCTTAAGACAGATAACAGAATTAGGGTTCGGTCGTAAAACGTCAACAGGCAATAAAGTTAAATATCTTAGGAGTAAGGAAGAATTATTATTTGACACTTAGGAAGAGAGAAGAAATATTCTCTAACACTGCCCACACATCGTCGGTTTCATCGACCCCGTGTTACCTGGTCCAGTAAAAGTCCTCCTCGTACGACGCACTTGTTTTGTCCATATACGCAACATTTGATCATTTTTTGGCCACAAAAACATCCCATAACCAGATGTTGAGACGGCCCCACATCCCCATACAACATATCGCTTGCCAATTATTCTTGGCGTCTTATTGCTGTGCATCCTTTGTCATAATATTCAACCCAGTCTCATGGCATTTCGTGTTCACCAACACGATTTTTAATCTATTGATTCGTGTTCACCAACACGATTTTCCCCTTTTTCTCGTGTTGCACAGCACGATTTTAAAAGCAATGTATTTCTACTGGTAATGACGCTCATGGAAGCACGGCATTCGTTTGTGTCGGCTGCCCTTAAAGGCAATGTGAGCGTCCATTCTCATTGGATAACGGAGAATTGTACACCCGGAAGTAAGTATTCCCCTTACTGTCGATTGATTTTACAGTGATATCTGCACTACTCGTCGACTAAAAAACACCACATTATCCTTGTTAATTACACAACATTGATTGGTTTAAATTGTGTGCAATGCTTTTGTATTTTTCCCCTTCGATTCGGAGAAACAAATGTTTTTTCGGAGTAAAGAAAAGCAGAAGACACTACACTACCCAGAATCCCCAGCTATCGTTTGGACTACACCATGTGCTCTGTTTTACAAACCCCGTGATAGTCCTCAAGCTCTGTGATTGGAGAGTGTGCTCCGAGGGTTACGCCGAGCCTCGAACAGCACTTGAAATGGGATGGAACCACGGCAGACTGTCCAAAACTGGATTTGAACGGGTCCACCGCGTCTCCCCCTCCCCCACCCCGTCCCCAGAACTACACATGCTGGCTATTCTGTTTCGCAACGTCTATGGCACGTCTCTACTGGGAGTTGTAGTTTTAAAAGACGTTTTCGTATTTCCCATCATAAAAAGTTGCCAGTATTAAACTGTGTACATCCTTGGAGGTTTAGGGGATAGGAAACACTCAAATTTAAAACATATAATTAATAAATGGGTGAAAATTGTTTGTGCCCATAATGGGCAGCATTAATATATATACCCACATGCCAGCTAAGGTCAGAAGAGCTTTATTTAACAGCTGGTCTTATGTTTGTGACCCCTGTTGTTAATTGATAACATTACATTACATTACATTAATTGATAAGCCTGAAACATGCACTTGTCAAGGTTCAGAGGCAAATTTTGCAAATATGGCAGTAGCCATCGATCAGCTTAAGATAAGATATACTTTATTGATCCCAAGTTGGAAACATTTGCGTTACATCAGCATGTGTAACAGTTAAATATGCAGTTGTGTTTATTTGTAAATCATTTAGTATAATCACACAAATTCTGTGTTTTATATTTAACAATTCTGTGTTCTTTATTTATTGATTGTTCAATACGTGACAAGGCCGGAGATGAAATATCTACATACATCTTATAAGAGTATAATACATTATGTATAATATCAGTTCAAATAAGTGCTTCAACATAGTTAACATTGCTGGAGGTATACACAAATATTGATAGATGTCTTGTAATGCACTATTGAGGAACCTGCGACCCAAGTTTTTCATTCAATGCATAACTACACCATAGTTGTGTAGGCCTATATGATATGTCAATAAACCTTAGAAAATCTTGAAATCTTGAAAGGGATGTGCAAAATAGTCATTATATACAGTCTTTAATTAACTATTAGTAGAGAATAACGAGTAATGAATATACTTTATAGGGATCCTATTAATATCTAATAATAAAAATAATGCAATTCAATAACATGCTTTAACCACTAGGTGTCCCTTTATATCAGCTGTGCACCTTTATGGTGTAAATACAGCCTATCTACCAATTGGATCAAATATAAAAGTCAGCCGAATTAGTGTTGATACTGCAAGGAGACGTATTGTGTGAAAAGAAATGTAAGATGTTGTTTAATGGCTGATATATTTATGATCCACGTCACGTTTTCAGTTCCTCATGTTTGTCTAGAAGTCTTCTCATCAGGGCTCTATAAATACAGAACTACGGCAGATATGTAATATTTAATGCAGCCGAACCGTGTATTACAATGCCGTTATGTGATGACTTCCAAAGAGAAAAGCAAGCACACTCGGAATAAAGTATTATTTTATTTTTTTTAAATGTTTTCGGTCTGTTTCCGGTATTTGTTAATGACGATGTGCTCTGAGATGTGAGACTGGAATTGCACAGGGGAAAATAACGTAGGCTATCTTTAGATGCGAATTTTGTTAAACTAATATGTTTGCACTGTGGACCAACACTATACATTGACGGGGAAGTGGGTAGCAATAAAGATAACACCATTAAACAGTTACACAACATAACAGAAATAATATCGATAGCAGCGTCCCTAGCAACCACCTTGGTAACAATGAAAACGTTCTATGGACGCAATTTCCTGAAGTAATCTTCGTAATAACTAGCAAACTAAAGATCATGTACATCCACTGCACACATAATCTGAAATAACAACTCATATTTCTCGCATCAAATGACATCAAAAGCATTTTAATGGCCAAACTAACTTTAAAATAGACATTTTCCACCGAGAATAAAACGAAGTTCGGCCATGTTTTTTTTTTCTGCAGGGAGAAATTTGAAGATCACGTGACATAGACGCCAGCCATTGGAATGAATGGTGAAAAAAAACGGGGTTTGTCAAACAGAGCACATGGTGTAGTCCAAACGATAGCTGGGGATTCTGGGTAGTGTAGTGTCTTCTGCCATCCTTTACTGCGAAAAAATATTTGTTTCTCCGAATCGAAGGGGAAAAATACAAAAGCATTGCACACAATTTAAACCAATCAATGTTGTGTAATTAACAAGGATAATCTGGTGTTTTTTAGTCGATGAGTAGTGCAGATATCACTGTAAAATCAATCGACAGTAAGGGGAATACTTACTTCCGGGTGTACAATTCTCCGTTATCCAATGAGAATGGACGCTCACATTGCCTTTAAGGGCAGCCGACACAAACGAATGCCGTGCTTCCATGATCGTCATTACCAGTAGAAATACATTGCTTTTAAAATCGTGCTGTGCAACACGAAGAAAAAGGGGAAAATCGTGTTGGTGAACACGAATCAATAGATTAAAAATCGTGTTGGTGAACACGAAATGCCATGAGACTGGGTTGAATATTTGGCCCTTCAATGCATTCAAACGGGACTGAGCTCAGCTGTGTTCTACTCATGACGTCACCGCCGGAAATGGCCGAAGTTGATGTTTCCGGCACAACGAACGATTGTTACTAACTGACAACTTTTGTATGCTGTTATAATCGTGATTTATTAAAAATAGATCAAAAATAAAAAAATCATATGGCACATTTCACAATACAAATGCAACCTCTATCATATACTAAGCCCACTAACAGGTGCTAAAAGCATTTCGTAAGCTCTTTAAATATCAGATAAACTACTACGCATACGTGACTGGCGAGGCGGTGTGTGTGGTGGGGGGGCCAACAAATATATCAGGGTGGCCATGGCCCCCCCTGCTGGCGCCACTGGGGCTACTTTAAAAAAGACATGACCTTCCTTTCACACTCCCTTCCTGAGCTTCTCATGTCAGTTGGGGGAAAACGAAGGTGATTATCGACAGCGAGATGAGCTTCCATCCTCGCTGCGGAGGACATAACGCAGACCGAGCCCTTCTCTCCTGCCTATCCAAAGACCACGCTCGCTTTTTCTGCCCTTAAGCATGCCTGTAGCACTCCTCAAGGTCCCTGATGGAGCCTGAGGATGTGGAGAAACTCAGATGAGCTCAATTCAATCCCTCTACCAAGCCTCTCCTTCCGTATGTTTACGATAAGATGAGCTTGCATGCTCAGGCTTTTATTTCCTCTCCTGTGGTCGCATTGATCTGACCTGAAATTTGTCCATATAGGGGTTCTTAAAAGGTGCATAGGCAAAACATAACGACTAGATCCAGGTCCCGTGAAAAGATATGACAACTCTTGAAATGTGTATTTTACCTGTAAAACATTTTATTGAGAAATACAAGCTCCTTAAATCCTTCTTATTTCTCTTTCCTCTTACAACACCTCTGAGTATAGCGCGGTGTCAGGACCTAAAATAACCAATAAATGATTCTCTACATGACAAAAGCACTATATTTTAATGAGCACATGGTTATGGGTTGCCACATCTGTAAAGTGCTGTAGAAAAATCCCTTGTGTCACAGTTACAGTGTGTATATTATTAACAGGAGTCCAGGAGAACGGTAAAATAATGATGCCTGGCTTGTCGTCATGCTAAGATGTGTTTTAGCACCACTGTATGTTCAGGGCTGGTGTGTTTCACTGAATGATGAGAGGCAGTGTGAGCTTGGAGGAGGACTTGGAGCAGCACCTGTATTTTATAGCTATCAGTATCTCTCACTATAGCTATTTCTTCCACTGTCTTGTTAGTATGTGAGGAATAATTCTTGGTTCGGTCACGACAACAATTGTTCAAACTTTATCACCTGTGCTGACCTGACTGCACAATTTAATCTCAGCTGACATCTTTCCTGATATAACTTTATATTTTAACTCTTTCGTAGCTTAGCTGTTCTAGTATTGGGGCTATTTTTCTAATGATGAGAATATGATGCTTGAAGAGGCCATATTCTGCTTTTGGGGGTTTTCCCTTTCCTGTTATATAGGTTTGTGTGCATGTCAATGGTCTGCAAAGGCTAACATCCCTGTGTTCACTTCCTGAATAGAGACATCACTGATACAGTCGTGCTGCTATTGGCTAGCGCTCCAACACATTGTACGTGATAGGCTAAGGGGCGGGACATCTCTAAGTGGATGACCAATCACAACAGAGCCGGCCAGCTAACCAATCAGAGCAGACTGGGCTCTGGTTTCAGACAGAGGGTGAAAAGACAGGCAGTATGAGAAAAATAAAGAGCTTTTTGAACATTAAAGCATGGAAACATGTCACAGTAGAGACACTACACACTGATATACACCTGAACATCAGCAGGAGAGGACTCTTTAAAGTAGAGACACTACATTCTGATATACACCTGAACATCAGCAGGAGAGGACTCTTTAAAGTAGAGACACTACATACTGATATACACCTGAACATCAGCAGGAGAGGACTCTTTAAAGTAGAGACACTACATTCTGATATACACCTGAACATCAGCAGGAGAGGACTCTTTAAAGTAGAGACACTACATACTGATATACACCTGAACATCAGCAGGAGAGGACTCTTTAAAGTAGAGACACTACATACTGATATACACCTGAACATCAGCAGGAGAGGACTCTTTAAAGTAGAGACACTACATACTGATATACACCTGAACATCAGCAGGAGAGGACTCTTTAAAGTACAGACACTACATACTGATATACACCTGAACATCAGCAGGAGAGGACTCTTTAAAGTAGAGACACTACATACTGATATACACCTGAACATCAGCAGGAGAGGACTCTTTAAAGTAGAGACACTACATACTGATATACACCTGAACATCAGCAGGAGAGGACTCTTTAAAGTAGAGACACTACATACTGATATACACCTGAACATCAGCAGGAGAGGACTCTTTAAAGTAGAGACACTACATACTGATATACACCTGAACATCAGCAGGAGAGGACTCTTTAAAGTAGAGACACTACATACTGATATACACCTGAACATCAGCAGGAGAGGACTCTTTAAAAGTAGAGACACTACATACTGATATACACCTGAACATCAGCAGGAGAGGACTCTTTAAAGTAGAGACACTACATACTGATATACAGCTGAACATCAGCAGGAGAGGACTCTTTAAAGTAGAGACACTTCATACTGATATACACCTGAACATCAGCAGGAGAGGACTCTTTAAAGTAGAGACACTTCATACTGATATACAGCTGAACATCAGCAGGAGAGGACTCTTTAAAGTAGAGACACTACATACTGATATACTGTAAGGATGTGCAGTTTTCCCTCCTTCTGCTTCTCTTTTTGTTTCATGTTTGTTTGTATCTGTCTGTCTTCCTGGCTGGGCGTGGCTGACCTACTTTCAGTTCCCGCCAATTCATCTCCGCAGCTGCTACTCATCATCCTGATTCATCTACTCACCCACACCTGCTTATATACCCGGCTTCCTCATCCAGTATTCACCAGTTCGTCGTCAAAGATACACTGGTAACACGTATTGATTGCTCGAAAGCTAACCTAGTTTCCAAGTCAAGTTATATTCCTAAACCTGTATTTCTCTGCCCAGAATCCGTCTACTACTCAGCCTGCCACGTCCAGCCAACACCACCTCGTCAGCGAACCTCTGATTATCTTCACTACCAGCTCCAGCTTGCTCACTCAATTCAACTCTGATTCCCCGGCTCATCTCACCCGTGTTCCGCTGCGAATCTCCGAACCCCGGCTTCAGCCTGCTCTCTCCGACATCCTCCGGATCTTCAACTACGGACCTCCACTCTCCCCCCCCCCCCCCCGTAGTTATTCCCAGATCCGGATTATTAATTCCACATCAGTATTGTTTGCATTTTGAGTTGGAAATTTGATTCTTTTTGCTTCCATACTCACGTCTCCTCCCTTCCGTGTTTGTATTGTGGGTTCAGCCTGTAAGCACTCTTTGAGCTTAACATATACACCTGAACATCAGCAGGAGAGGACTCTTTAAAGTAGAGACGCTACATACTGATATTACATTACATTGCATTTAGCTGACGCTTTTATCCAAAGCGACTTACAATAAGTGCGTTCGACCAACAAAATACAAACTTGAAGAAAACAGAATCATATAAGTACATCAGGTTTCATAGAGCAAAAACATTTCAAGTGCTACTCAACTGGCTTTAGGTAAGCCAGTCCTTTATTAGTATATAAGTGCTTTGTTAATAGTTCTATTGCTCGAAGTGGAGTCGAAAGAGATGAGTTTTCAGTCTGCGCCGGAAGGTGTGTAAGCTATCTGCTGTCCTGATGTCAATGGGAGCTCATTCCACCATTTTGGAGCCAGGATAGCAAACCCACGTGTTTTTGCTGATGGGAACTTGGGTCCCCTTCGCAGCGAGGGTGCAGCGAGCCGTTTGGTTGATGCAGAGCGGAGTGCACGTGCTGGGGTGTACGGTTTAACCATGTCCTGGATGTAGGAAGGGCCAGATCCATTCGCAGCATGGTACGCAAGTACCAGTGTCTTGAAGTGGATTCTAGCAGTTACCGGAAGCCAGTGGAGGGAGCGGAGGAGCGGAGTGGTGTGGGAGAATTTAGGAAGGTTGAAGACCAGACGAGCCGCTGCATTCTGGATGAGCTGCAGAGGTCGGATGGCACATGCAGGTAGACCAGCCAGGAGGGAGTTGCAGTAGTCTAGGCGTGAGATGACGAGAGCCTGGACCAGAACCTGCGTCGCTTTCTGGGTCATCTGGGGACGTATCCTCCTGATGTTGTAAAGCGTGTATCTGCAGCAGCGGGTTGTAGCAGCGATGTTTGCAGTGAAGGACAGTTTGCTATCTAGGATCACACCCAGATTCCTTGCAGTCTGAGTCGGGGAAACAACAGAGGTGCCGATGTTGATCGTCAGTTCAAGAGTGGGACAATCTTTTCCCAGAAGGAAAAGCAGTTCAGTCTTGTCAAGGTTGAGCTTGAGGTGATGAGCAGACATCCACTGAGAGATGTCAGCTAGACAAGCAGAGATGCGTGCGACGACCTGGGTCTCTGAGCGGGGAAAGGACAGAATTAATTGGGTGTCGTCAGCGTAGCAGTGGTATGAAAAACCATGCGGGCTAATGACTGATCCGAGCGAGTTTGTGTACAAGGAGAAGAGGAGCGGACCAAGAACAGAGCCCTGAGGGACCCCTGTAGTTAATTGACAAGGGTCGGACTCGGACCCTCTCCAAGTAACCCTGTAGGTGCGGTCTTTGAGGTATGAGGTGAGGAGGGAAAGTGCAGAGCCTGAAACTTCAAGTTCTTGGAGAGTGCGAAGGAGGATCTGATGATTCACCGTATCGAATGCAGCAGACAGGTCCAACAGGATGATGACAGAGGAGAGGGAGGCTGCTTTAGCAGTGTGCAGTTCCTCAGTGACAGCAAGGAGAGCAGTTTCTGTGGAGTGACCTGCCTTGAAACCAGACTGGTGCGGATCCAGAAGGTTGTTCTGATGGAGATAACAGGAGAGTTGTTTAAAGACAGCGCGTTCAAGTGTTTTAGACAGGAATGGGAGGAGAGAGACAGGCCTGTAGTTTATAACATCAGACGGTTTGAGAGTGGGTTTCTTTAGGAGAGGGTTTACTCTTGCCTCCTTCAGACTGTTTGGAAAGTGACCAGAAGTTAGAGAAGTGTTGATGAAATGGGTGAGAAACGGTAGAATATCAGGAGCGATAGTCTGAAGGAGGTTTGAAGGGATAGGGTCCAGAGGACAGGTGGGAGGGCGGGTAGAGGTAATGAGGGTAAGAACCTCACTTGGAGAGAGAGGGGAAAAGGAGGTCAGTGTGTGGGTGAAAGGAGGGTCTGGTGACCCAGTGGTGAGTAAAGGTGAGTCAGAAAAAGAAGAGCGAATATCATCAACCTTTTTTTCAAAGTGGTTAACAAAGTGCTTGACAGAAGGGAGGAGGGGGAAGGGGCTTTGGGGGGGTCCAGGAGGGAGGAGAAGATGGAAAATAGTTTTTGGGGATTGGAATAGGAAGATTGGATCTTATCTTGAAAGAAAGTGCTTTTTGCCTGAGAGATCGAAGCAGAGAAAGAGGAGAGGAGAGCCTGATTGGTTAGGAGGTCGTCATGGTGTTTGGATTTCCACCGTTTCCGCTCTGCTGCTCGAAGGACGGTTCTATTAGCACGCAGTGCGTCATTTAGCCAGGGAGCAGGAGGGGACTGACGAGCCTGCCGAGATGTGAGAGGACAGAGAGAGTCCAGAGAGGATGAGAGAGTAGAGAGGAGAGTTTCTGCAGCAGAGTTTGGAGGCAGGAGTTGGAACGAGTCCGAGGAAGGGAGGGCTGAGAGCACCGATGAGGCAAAGGTAGAGGGGGAGAGGGAACGGAGGTTGCGGCGGACAGGTGCAGAATGAGAAGAGATTAGTTTGTTATGTTTGGAAAGGGGTAGAGAGAATGAAATGCAGAAGTGATCGGATGTGTGGAGCGGGTTTACAGAGAGGTTAGAAGTAGTGCAGTTCCTTGGGAATATGAGATCAAGGACATTGCCAGCTTTATGAGTTGGTGGGGATGGAGACAGTGAGAAAGCAAAGGTGGTTAACAGAGATGTTAGTTCAGATATCTTCCCTGTCTGGAGGTTGAAGTCTCCGAGAAGTACAGCGGGAGGGCCAGTTTCAGGGATGTGTGAGAGGAGATGATCTAATTCCTCCAAGAAGTCCCCCAAGGCGCCTGGTGGACGGTAGAGAACAACAATGGTTAATTGTATAGGATGGGTTACTGTGATGGCATGGAATTCAAAGGTGGAAGGAGTGAAGTTAGGTAGCTTGAAGAGGGAAAAGCTCAATTTGGGAGAGAGCAGGAGACCAGTGCCACCTCCTCTGCCAGTGGGTCTGGGTGTATGGGAGAAGGAATATGCTGTGGAGAGAGCTGCTGGGGTGGATGTGTTGGATGGAGTAATCCAGGTCTCAGTGAGAGCAAGGAAATCCAGAGACTGCAGGGAAGCGTAGCCAGAGATGAAGTCAGCCTTAGGAACAGCTGACTGGCAGTTCCACAGGCCGCCTGAAACTAGCTGTTGGATGTCAGTGGAGCATGTGGGATAGACGAGAGCAGGCCGGTTATATCGATTAGGAGATACACGGGGCCAGCTGATAATTGCGAGAAGACACATAAACAGGAATGGAGAAAATACACATGATTATAGCATGAGGGGCTAAAAAACTAAATTAAATAAAACACCAGCATAAGGTATAGGTATACACCTGAACATCAGCAGGAGAGGACTCTTTAAAGTAGAGACACTACATACTGATATACACCTGAACATCAGCAGGAGAGGACTCTTTAAAGTAGAGACACTACATACTGATATACACCTGAACATCAGCAGGAGAGGACTCTTTAAAGTAGAGACACGACATACTGATATACACCTGAACATCAGCAGGAGAGGACTCTTTAAAGTAGAGACACTACATACTGATATACACCTGAACATCAGCAGGAGAGGACTCTTTAAAGTAGAGACACAACATACTGACATACACCTGAAAATGAGCAGGAGAGGACTCTTTAAAGTAGAGACACTACATACTGATATACACCTGGACATCAGCTGGAGAGGACTCTTTAAAGTAGAGACACTACATACTGATATACACCTGAACATCAGCAGCAGAGGACTCTTTAAAGTAGAGACACTACATACTGATATACACCTGAACATCAGCAGGAGAGGACTCTTTAAAGTAGAGACACTACATACTGATATACACCTGAACATCAGCAGGAGAGGACTCTTTAAAGAGACACTACATACTGATATACACCTGAACATCAGCAGGAGAGGACTCTTTAAAGTAGAGACACTACATACTGATCTACACCTGAACATCAGCAGGAGAGGACTCTTTAAAGTAGAGACACTACATACTGATATACACCTGAACATCAGCAGGAGAGGACTCTTTAAAGTAGAGACACTACATACTGATATACACCTGAACATCAGCAGGAGAGGACTCTTTAAAGTAGAGACACTACATACTGATATACACCTGAACATCAGCAGGAGAGGACTCTTTAAAGTAGAGACACTACATACTGATATACACCTGAACATCAGCAGGAGAGGACTCTTTAAAGTAGAGACACAACATACTGACATACACCTGAAAATGAGCAGGAGAGGACTCTTTAAAGTAGAGACACTACATACTGATATACACCTGGACATCAGCTGGAGAGGACTCTTTAAAGTAGAGACACTACATACTGATATACACCTGAACATCAGCAGCAGAGGACTCTTTAAAGTAGAGACACTACATACTGATATACACCTGAACATCAGCAGGAGAGGACTCTTTAAAGTAGAGACACTACATACTGATATACACCTGAACATCAGCAGGAGAGGACTCTTTAAAGAGACACTACATACTGATATACACCTGAACATCAGCAGGAGAGGACTCTTTAAAGTAGAGACACTACATACTGATCTACACCTGAACATCAGCAGGAGAGGACTCTTTAAAGTAGAGACACTACATACTGATATACACCTGAACATCAGCAGCAGAGGACTCTTTAAAGTAGAGACACTACATACTGATATACACCTGAACATGATCTGGATAGCGCCCCTTTAATTCAGACCTCCTATAGCATTCCATAATGTATTGCCAGACATTCATGCAATATGTATTTGCAGTGACATATTCACAACCAATGTCTCCCTTATTGCATTAATCCCCATTAATATAACATGGTTAATTACTTTGATTTATTGCAAATGAACTCCTAAAACTCTGCATGGATTTGAGACACAGTTTAAGGGTTTTATTTTTGTTTTCATGCATAATATTCACAGAGATGATATTTTGAATGAAGCTGTATTTAACAGCAACAGATTTTTGCTACACCTCTATCTTCAGCGGGTAGCTTTTGTTCTGAGAATCACTCACTATAACAGGAGGAAGCTTCTTCCGACAGACTGACCTAAATGTGGGTCTTGATGATGAACACCTCCTGTGTCGTGGGAATAATAACTTTCCTCTTTGCATATATTTACGCCATTTTTTATGTTGGGGAAAGTTCTCACTAAAACACTTCTTGTGACATAAAAAAACATCCGAGGGGATAAAATCAATATTGACCTCATAGTGTTATAACTCTAATTCCCTATATGCTTATTTTCACTCCACCTATATATAATATTAAAGGGAAGCCTTCGGTATTGTTCATAGCATGCAATCTATGGTCTATTTATAAAGCCAAACAGAGAGTGATAAGTAAACAGCTCACGTCTGTCAGTGCAGAACAACAGTGCAGAAACACGACATTTCACAGAGCTGTGGAAAGTCTTAGATTAAACTCCATTAAAGAAACATAAAGTAGGACTCTAGAGGTTTCTCAATACTCAAATTTCCCCTCCTCGACTCCTATCCTCGTCTCCCCTCCTCGAGACTTGGTGCCGCCCACAGGAGATGCGAGCGGAGGACTGAGGAGGGGAAGCAGCAGGCGGTTAGAGAAATGAGAACTCCTCTCCTCTGAGCGGTCATTTTAAAGAGACGTCCGTTAATGATGACAGGAGGCACAGCAGCCCTCTGTCTGATGGACAGATTTGAGTATTGAGAAACCTCTTCTGTGTTATTGGGATTAAGCGCCTAAGGTTACAGAGTGCAAGTCGCTCATACCCCGCTGCTGTTTTAAGGATGGATTCAATCTAAAAAGAGCATTTGTTATTCTTATTCGCCGCTTTCACACCAAGTATATATAAAATATATAAGTCGTCATGAACACATCTGTCCATCAGACAGAGGGCTACTGTGCCTCCTGTCATCATTAATGGACGTCTCTTTAAAATGACCGCTCAGAGGAGAGGAGTTCTCATTTCTCTAACCGCCTGCTGCTTCCCCTCCTCTCTCCTCGGTTCCCCTCCTCAGTCCTCCGCTCGCATCTCCTGTGGGCGGGACTAAGTCTCGAGGATAGGAGTCGAGGAGGGGAGTCGAGGAGGGGAAATTGAAGAATCACGTCAGGCCTCCACCGTTCCCGGAAATGCATCCGCGGAGGAGCCGTGGAGGAACCATCAGTGTATCCTCGGTTATAGCTCCTCCAGAGAGCCTCCTCGACGCTCGATCCTCGGTCCTCGATGTGCATTTAGAGAAATGAGATGTCCTTCAACATGGCGCGCTGAAATCCATTTCCGGGTCACTACCGGAGGACCGAGGAGTCGAGGAGTCGAGGAGGGGAAATTAGAGTATTGAGAAACCTCAATGTGGCGGCTTCACAAAAACCTTTTGAGTCTTACAGGGCGTGGTTTGCAATTCGCCCAGCCAATAGAAATTGGTACTTTTTTCTCCCCAGGATAGTCCCACCTCTCTAGCAGGGACTTAAAATTGAGGTAAAAGTTATTTGACTAAGTTCTCTTTTTGGTGTGAACGCAAAATTCCAGGCACTAACGGAACTAAACGGGAAAAGTAGGGGGAAAAGTACTCCGGTGTGAAAGCGCCTATAGATGTCAAAAGCTGGAGGAAACTTTGCTAATATAGCTCAAAGGCTAGCAAGTGCGACAACGAAGGACATAGCAGGCTAGAAAACGGCAGCAATGCTAGCGGTTAGCGTTAGTTTAGCATGAAGTTAAGCTTTCTGTCCTTCAGGAAAACAGTAAATCACCGGAAAACATCTATTCTGTGAAATATGATGCAGTTTGACCAAAATCAACTTAAAACAGTGACGTATTTTGCACTTCTCCCATGAGATCTTACTACCCTATGCAGAGTAACAGAGTTTTATCATATTTGTGTAGCATTAAGATGATTTTAAAGGTGTTGTCATAAGTAAATTATTCAAATAATGTTGCTTTAACCTTTGTAGGGTGACGGGAATCACGTGAAGGGGAGGATGCTTTTTATTTTGCTGTTTCTTCTGCTAAATATATTTGCAAAAGCACACTCTCATAAAGATCTGTGCATACAAAGAAAGGAAGGAAAAACACTTACATGTGAATCCTGGTTTCATGGTCCTCTCCGGTCCCATCGGCTCAGAAAACAAACTGAAAAATACCTCAAATATTGAGTTATGTATTTCCATTAGCAATATAACATATACTGCTTTCTTGGCTGTGTGTGTGGTGATAGTCTATTTCTGGTTCCTGTGGCAATACATGTAACCTTATTAAACCCAGTGTCATATCCCGTCCAAATGATCCATAAAATTACCATACCCAGAATCCACAGCTACACCTGTAAAAATAGTCATATTGCTGCTTCTGTGCATGTGTAATTCCTGGTGTGTGTTTCTCTGTGTGTGTGTGTGTGTGTGTGTGTGTGTGTGTGTGTGTGTGTGTGTGTGTGTGTGTGTGTGTGTGTGTGTGTGTGTGTGTGTGTGTGTGTGTGTGTGTGTGTGTGTGTGTGTGTGTGTGTGTGTGCGTGTGGTCTCCCTGTGCTGTTTGTGCTGAGCCACAGTTTTCCCCATTTCTAATGAATGTAGTTAAACTGGTTATGGATGCTTCCTCTCTCAGGCTTGCTGTGCCTGAATCTAATGTGCAGACGGATGATGTATCAAGGAGTTGTTCATATGAGCTTCCTGCTTACTGTCTGCGTGAGGTTGTATTTTCTTTGGGGAATTGCGTGTTTCAGCAGTATGGATATTGCAGGCAGTGGCAGAAGGAATAAACAGACTTTCTCCACCTTTCTCCTCTCCCCCCTTTTCTTCAGGGGTGGGCCTGCTCACAGAAGCGGTTCTGTGACTGATGTTTGTCTGTGTTATGCGTCTATTTATTTGTTTGGCAAACAAATGCATTATTAACAAGCCACCGCCACATATTATCCTCTCGGGGTTTTCTCCGTTTGCATCAGTGTCTTTCCATTCAAGTGCAAATTAGCTAGGTCACCGCACTACCTCGACTGAAGCAACAAAGTCTAAGGTGTCATTTCATATCTCAAAGATATGACCTGATCTTTTGATTAGGATAGAAATATAATGTTTAATCTGGAGAGGGCACAGGTGGTGTTATGCTTCTTGGAGGTTATGTCTCCATGCCTTGCAGACAGAATACTGCCTTTACAATCTGTGAAATTAGCACGGCCCGTTTGGAATGGAGCCTATGGAGAAAGGTTTTAAAGAGGTCTGGACCATTAAAGTGGTAATAAATCCTGACATTCAGTAGCATTTCCTTTTAACTAGAAGCCACATTAGATATTAGATGGAGCAGGCCCCTAAGCGTCATTTCAGAAGAAAAGGAAGCGCCTGTAGGTTAGCCTAAGAACAGCTTGAATAAAAATAATGCTGTGAAAGGCTTATTCACACACACAATTACACTTAAGGCAATTTCAGCCATAACGGGGACAAGGACTGAGAGAAAATGAGTGTATGGAAAAAGAGACTGAGGGCTTTTTCGTCTCATGCATACCAATGTATTTAACTCGTCTGCAATCAAAAGCAAATCTTGTGAGGCTCTCTCTTTCCTTTGACTGAATGATACCTTCTACACTGAAAAAGACTTGTAGAAAGGAAGGGGAAAGCTAAGCTCAAATGTGGAGTAAACTTGGCTTCATTAGTCCATCTGACCCCAGTGAAGTGAACAGTTAGAGACAATGACTCGCGATGCTCAATGCTTTTAAACTAGCATTGAAGATGGATCAGGACGCTCTTTCTAAAGGTCTCTCAGTGTCAACATGTTTCCTTCACCTCTGGAGTCAATGTTGGGTCTAAAGACGAGAGATTCTCTATGCTTTAGATTCTAAAAGGATCTATATTCGAGGTCAAAGCCATCCTCATGTTGGTGGATTCTGTAAAGAACTCTTTATAAAGTGAGGAGCTGTTTCAAGGTGAAAGTGGCAATTTATTTATACTGCCTACTAGAGGAGGAGACCTAGTCTTTCTGCACAGAAACATCTCAAGACACTTAAAGCTAATACGTTGCAACGTGCTAAACTTTAAGATTTGAGTCTGTCATAAAGGGCTCTTTACCAATATATACCTTGCACATTAAACACTGCGATTAAGTATGTGTTGACCATAGTTTTTGTACCCAACTAAAATATATTTACTGTCATTTTTATTCCTGTAACGTAATGTTAGTTGTTCAACTTGATTGGACGCTGTCTGCTTAAACAAAATGGATTGAGGGCATTGAGTGTCCACTTGTTGGGAAATGGTAGCTCTCATGTTAATTGATTCAGGAAATGAAGGCAATTGATTTTACTCTTTGCCCTTTTGGAACAAAATACGTTTTAATCGTCAGGCCTAGTGAAAGGGGTCAATACATTTGAGGTCAAAAGCACAATTCCAGGTGGAGCCCCAACCTGAGCAAGAAGTCCTCTTTGATTTTGTTGAGTCTAAAGTCCATTTCGCGTGACAAAAAACCCCATCTCTGCTACCTGCAATGTGAAAACATATTATATAGGACATCAAATCTAATTACAGAAATATAGATTTAAGGGTTTTTAGCTCTAAATCTCAGACTGCATAACGTGTGGCTGTGTGAGGAGAACACATGTGTGAAGCTAAAGGAACAATGTGCATAGCAACTGGGCTATGACTCAAACGGTGCATTATGTCAGAGTGGATGAAGAGTTGAAGTGTCTTCACACGAACATTGGCTTGTGCCACAAAAAGCAAGATTATTAATAAGTATTAGAACAGAATACAAAGGAAATGTTGATTTTGCTTAATGCTGACAACAAGACTTTGTCATTCACTACAAATAAGTATTTCTTCTTAATCCTGGGATGGCACTGAGCTTGTTTGCACATTGATTTTTCTTATAGTGTAAAAAAACACCAGAGAAAAGACGACACTCTACCTGCCAACTATCATCCCTGTTAAAACTGAACAAATCGCCCACTGAAGATAAGCAAAGGCGATGTAATGAAATGTTTAGAGACCACAGGAGCAGCTGAAATGAACGTCAAAGCTGTCATAAGCTTCAAAGAACGACTTTCAAACCAACACTGAAAACTGTCTTATTGCTGAAAACGGTTTTAATGTTTCTCTCCGTGCAGCGAATTGAAGATATGTTTAGACGTTTCCAAATATGAGCCACTTTGTTCAGGGCTGAATGAGCCGGAATTACACCCACTGTGATGTGTGTGTGTGTGTGTGTGTGTGTGTGTGTGGTGTGTGTGGTGTGTGTGTGTGTGTGTGTGTGTGTGTGTGTGTGTGTGTGTGTGTGTTGTGTGTGTGTGTGTGTGTGTGTGTGTGTGTGGTGTGTGTGTGTGTGTGCATAACGGGTCTAAGTGTAAATGTGCAGCCGTGTGTGGGTAAAACAACTAAAACAACCTCATTAATGAATAACTGACATTCTGCATGAGAACCAGAAATGACATCCGTCTGATGAGTGTGTTGCATAATTGAGTTGCCAATGCGAGCCGGCCTCTGATCTGATGTCGTACAATTTAAAGGAAAAATCCTCAAAGGTTGCGTATCACAAGGACAATCTTGAGAAACACCAATGAAGGACATATGATGCTCTGAAAAAGGCAGAATGTGTTCAGGGCTTTTTAACAGCGTCGACAAGTTTGGTGATTATCTGCGCGAGGCCTACAAAGAGCAGTAAAATGCCATCTGTGCTTCCTAAAAGAAAATGGACCCCGTGTTTAAAGACTGATTGTGCTTTTGAGTGGACTCGTTTTATAAAGCCACATAGCTTCAAACATTAGGGACTGTATTTTTGAGCTGCAAACAAAAAGTCCCAGTTGGTCCAAGAACATTGTAAGAATTAAATGACCTTTTATACAACATGTGGATAGCTAGGAAAAAGCATTTCTAGATGAAACACTGAGCTCAAAGAACATCTTGCTTTCTAATAATCCCATCTATGAAAGTTGTATTTCAACCAATCAGATTTATTCGAATATTAGAAAGTGTTTTTGTTTCCACTTTTGCTCTATGCTTGACTGCTATTTTAATTATCTAAGGGGGATCATTTGGAACACACTTTTCATTCCAACATGGGCACCATTAGCACTTTATAGTCCAATTCAACACAGTCTCCAACCGGCTCTGAGTCTCTGGCAGGTTGTGCAGCTTTGTGCTTCCTGTTGCTGGCATCAGCAGCTCTTTGTTCTCAGCTGAGCTCTGTTACACACACGATGAAGGTGTGTGTTTAGATGAAAAAGCAAATTGCCACGTAGAGAAGCAATCATGCAACCTCAGGTTTCCAGATGCTCACACGTGTGATGCCATTAATTATATCACACTTCTCTGTGTTCTTGTTTTGTGTTTCAGTGCATTGGTTGCATGTGTAAGGATTATCATTGCGTGTTGTATTAAGGCTCTCCTGGCAGATTGTCTCCATTTCTCACAAACTACATGTTTTCCTTGCCAATGTCACGCTGGCTTAGTTTAAATGGACATTTTGTTTCCACACAACGACTTCCTGTTTGGATTTCTTGGTTAATTCACTAAAGAAAATATTTCTGAAGCCGCACAACCAACGTCCGGAGCCGATTTAGGTTTGATTGAAAAAAGAACACACTGTTGTTAAACCAGAACAACATTTCTGAGGTGTATCCTCCTTTGTCCGCAAGTAATTGTTTTCCCCATGACTCTTATTTAATTGTCTCTCACAGATGCACCTGTTTCATTAAGGAGCTGTTTGCAAGCACACCAAAGCCCTACGTCCATATGTTTCAATGTGTGTTAACAAAGCAACCCTAACCCTAACCTTCACAGCAGTTTAAGAAAAAGTTAAATACTTGTGTAAATGTGTCAAAACGAAGTTGACCTTTGACCCATTAGCCTCACACCAGTTAGACTATATTGACTTTACTGCAACTTCCATAGTCGTGCAGAACAGTAGGGACTCCTTTCTGATATTGAGCTGCAGCAGAGATTTTGCTTTCGCTCAGTCCACACCCAGATTGATCCAAACTCATCTGCAACCCGTACAGATTTAACAAGGAGAGATCAATAAAGGATAACAACCTTTCACCTGGATTCAGCTCATAGTCGTGCTTCATAAAAACCCAGCAAGTGTCCTCATAGCTTTTTTTTAACACACAATGTTTTTTGTAGAGTTTTAGATGCTGAGATACATTAAACACAATATATTATTACTGGAGAATTTCTCAAAACGAACATGTTTCTCTTTGAATGTGAGCTACATTTTCTGATTTGAGGAAGTTATTTTGTATTACTCAAATAAACAGAGTCTGGCACAAGTCACTTCTCTGCTTTGATTCAGATTCAGAGGGGCCTTGAATTTAGTTTGTGTGTGTGTGTGGTGTGTGTGTGTGTGTGTGTGTGTGTGTGTGTGTGGTGTGTGTGTGTGTGTGTGTGTGTGTGTGTGTGTGTGTGTTTGTTTTTGGGAGGGTGTGGGTGGGTGAGAGTGAGAGTGTGAGAGAGAGAGAGAGAAGCTGGTAGTTTTATTTATGTCTGCGCGTGGGGGCGGACTCATCCAAAAACGTTTTTTTGTTTTTAATTGTCAAACTAGATAGTCCCCAGAAAACACTTACACAGAGTGGGGACTCGTTGCGCTCTGTGGAACTACAATATAGACCTTATACCAATTGTGAAACCTATTTATCATTCCAGCATCGAACCTATGTGATCAAAGTGCATTTCTTTCAATTGTGGGTTGTGTTATATGCTAAGAGGAAGCATTTCTCTGCATCCATTTCGCTCTCGGTCGCTGCGTAAAGGGGATCCAATGTTTTGTTGGAACTTGGTTCTCAGTATTTTCTTGCCAGAAATCATATTCTCACATAACTGTCCATCTCTATGCGTTTTTTGCCTTGTGAAAAAGTATGTAATGTATTTCTTAATGTGTAACAAGTGCTGCTGCTGAGTCTTTTTGAACGAGGAGTGCAGCAGTATTTCAGCACCTCGGACAGAGACACTGAGGCCTCAACGCTAATCCAGCGAGACAGAGACTCTCACTGCTTATTCAAAAGAAAATCCCCGTTTCCTATCAAATGCAAAATCATGTGAATAAAATCGATAAATGCGCGAGCCTATACAATACAATATATTTTATTAAGCGGGACATTTAGGGATTCTTCTATTATTTCCACAATGTACATTTGGTGAGCAACGTCACTGAACATTAAATCAGTCAAGCTACGCAGATTCCGAAATGTAGAACACACACTTTATACTTTATAAATTATATGATTATTTTTAGTAAAAGGGCTCTAAGTCGTCTCTGGTGGCTGACATATGTCGCCTTTTTTTCTTTTAATAAACTCGTCGGCGGCCTATTTTCAATATGTTCAGCATCCAAACGCAACACCATTGACAGCACAAAACATAAAGTAAAAACTTCCATTCGTGCAAAAAAAAATGCCTTGGGCGTGAAAGCACTTCTTCTCTTGTTGTCCATAATTCCATATACTGCACTTGGACGGAAACCATATATTCTTTAAGGCTATACAAACATAAAATAGAGCATAACACAGTCGGCCTGTCCACTCTCCATCTTCTCCCTTGTCCGTTTTGCCCACCCGTTTGTCTGTTGGCAAAGTTTTGTTTTCCCAAGCAAGAAAAAAAAATCCACATTCCGGACAAGCAGTGGCCGATCATCACGTTAAATCATCCAGATCGCGTAGAAGTTGACTGATGGATTTTGAATATATGAAACTCCAAGGAAACGTTCATATTTGACTAGATAGTGGACGAGTGTAGGTATACAGATATTCGTCGGCTTCCTTGGCTGACAGTTATTTAAGTTGAAAATAAATGGCATGTTGTTTTTTTTCTTTTTTTCTTTTTGTTTCCTCAACCTAGGCAGAGTCCCGTGCGACGTGGATAATCGCCGATTAGATTATAGGGAAAGACTAGAAAGCCTGAGAAGGTGGAGTATTTCCATCCGCCCATTAAGGTGCCTCGCTCCAGCTTCAGAGAGACACGGTCCTCGCGCTCCACCATCAGCAGTACTCCGTTACTGGCCGCCTCTCTCGTCACGTCCTGGTCCCCGGCGAAGGCTGATATCACCGGATATCATTCTGCAGCAAGTTCACCTGCAGGAGAGGGGCACTTTAGTCTCAGGATCTATCAGAGGCTAAACGCAGACTATTTGTTTCATTAGTGCTCACCTGTATGGTTTGTCTGTTGTACACCTTCACCACGTGAAAGCTGAAACTATAGATCCCCCTCCTCGGAGCCAGGAACACACTTGCTTGAGATCGAAATGGTTGCCGATGTTCACTAAAACCTGTAACCAAGAAAGGCATGACATGAGATATGTATTTATGTAACCATCTGCATGCTTCATTTAACACAACAGCTGGATTTGTAGCAATCATTTTTTGTGACTTTACTGAGAGGCATTCTGATTCTGGCGTGCCAAATGTCTTAAGGCTGCACTTTGGGATGGTTCCACATTTGATGCGTATAACAGGCCGCTGTCCAAAGACCTGAGCCGTGACAACTAAGTGGAACATCCGAGAAAAAGCAACACAAAGCACCTGTCAATGCGGCCGAGGCCTCGCCTGTGATCAATGATCCTGCATGGATTACCATTCCCTTTGACAGCGCGTCTCTGGATCGCGTCAATTACGCACAACATCCAATGAATCATTTTCAAAGGAAAACAGGATTATGTTCTTAAGGTTAGAGATACTCAGGGCTCAGATCACACAGAGCGAGAGCAGTGATAGGAAATCAATGAAACATAACCTTTAACTCGTCCTTATCGCCCACGGCAAATACATGCTAGACATAAATAAATAAAGATGCAATGGAGTTAACATATCTCATTTATTTTTCGACTTTTGCCGGAATTATGCTAGTCTTTAATTCAATGAATATCTGACCTGGTCAAAGTAGATGGTCATAGACGTGTTGCTCATATCTGATGGCTCGTGGTTGGTTCCACGCACGGCGGAGAAAGCCACCTTTGCGCCAGCGGAGCGGACTGATATGCCAAGTGAGGAAGTGACCCCGTCCGAAGAGGGGTTCGAGTCGCACACCACGAGACACTTCCCTTCCAGCACGATGGGCTCCGTGTCGTTCTGGCCGCAGAAAACCACGCCGCATCCCAAGAGGAGGACCAGTGCCAGGGAGGCACAGGGTCCCGGGCAGCGTGCGGGCACCATGGTCGGTCCGCTGATCCCGTGCACACTGATACAACCCGGCAGCCCCTTGGAGGTTTGTTAGTACTCGATCACCTGGTCCAGATTTCTCTTCCTCTCTCTCTTCCTCTAGCTGTGATGCTGCCTCACTCTCTCAAACAGCCTCTGACACACAGACGCGTTCCGGCTGTGACTCCCCTCCCTCCTGGGCGTCTTAGTTGATTTGGGGAGAGTATTCAGACAACTGTTGTTGTAAATCCTGATGATTTAAGACACAAAATCAGAATGCTCATATCAGACAGCAGTGGGAAAACAATTTCACACAGTTTAGACTTTAAACTTGAGTATTTTCTATCTGCGTAAAAACGGCAATCGTGCGTAAAATGAAAGGCAGTCGCTGCCATGAAATAACATATCTAAAAATGCCCATCTTTTATTCGTCCCGTAGTTATCAAATCAACTAATTCTGCTAATTGTAACTAAAGGCAACACTTGGTCACCATGTACAAGGAAAATACTGTTAAAGCCATCCCTTTCCCCTCGCGCTTTATGGTGAAACAAGCACTTTGCAGGCATTTCTGTGGAGAAAAGGTAAATCACGACCTACCTGTGCCATCCATCCCGCTGTAATGCGCGCTGCCTCTCGCAGACTGTGAAGTGAGCACTCAGATCGCTGGTGCTAAAACAGCAAGGGTCTCTGGGCTCCCTTTCGAGGGACAACTCACGCCCATTCTTTGTGTGTAGCCACTGCAACAGGACTCCCCACTAGGATCCTTCGATTAAGAGCACATGCGTGGACTTATGGTTTTGTTTACATATTAATCAGTTCGATGTAGTGAGCTCGGGGCCCCTGGGGACTGCAGAGATCACTGGCTCTCATATGTCTGTTATATGCTGTGAGTTTCTCATGTCACTCCCTGATTAATCTGAAATGAAAGGGGTTGCAGCGTTTAACGCAGCTGTTGCATGGCTCATTCAGCATGCATGGTGGCCTATATGTTACTAATTTCAGACTTAAACAAGCGTTTCCACGAGTCCAATAAAGTCCTTGTGCGCCATCCAGTGGCGGATGTATCTCCTGCAGAGTGCTATAATCAGGGTAAATCAAAGCATTAAATAAAAATAATATCCTTCTGTGATATCTGCTGCAATGTTTGCTTCTCAATCCACATGCACATCACATCTAACAAACACCCCATAAGCGAGATGAAAGGTGATACTTGAGAAAATGCCCTGCACTTCACAGAAAATGTCCCGCACCTCTCTGCACAACCCTTGGCCTTTATTTTCAATCCCTGACATGTCATCATCCTTTGAAGAGCCGTGTAGAGGGTCCCTATCACAGCCCACACCTCTGAAGAGTCTGAGAGAGGGCTTCACAGGTGGTGAAGCTTCACTTTAGACCTTTAATGAGCTGTCATTTTCCTACGTAAAGATGTGCTAACCGGCCACATTATGCATGGTCTCACATCTTCATGAGAAGGCACCTGTTAGTCTTAGACTTCAGTAAATACTGGGAGGAAAAGTCTCCTTCAACATATTTCTTCAAAGCTGCATTTTGAATGCATGCAAGCAGAGTGGATAGGCGGGGAGGACAAATATTTTTCCTTCTGATGTCACTATGAATACACTTTAAAAGCCTCGACACACAAATACAGAATTTGAGGCTTCCATAAATACAGCGTTCTTTGGTTAGGATCCAGGACTTGCAGAGCACAGAGAAGACGTTATTTTAGACTTAAAGTGGTGATCCTTCCCCCCTTTTCTCAGCCGAGTTTGACAAACATTGCACTGTCAGTGCTGGCTGCCAAACCATGCGGAAGAGTGACATCAGGTATCCAAGAGCCACAACTGACCCCAGGCCTTCAGAAGGACACACAGCTACAGAAAACATCAAATGTCAAGTACAGAGGACATGCAAGGGGAGGGATGTGGCCTACATGGCAGTGCTGTACTAGAGGCTGCCTTCACTTCCATCAGGCTGTCTGATCGGCCAGACTGACGTTATGGTGATTTTCCCTGACAGCTAGCAGAGCCTACTGGCTTCCAGGAACGGGGAGGTCAATTATGTGATGGCTCTCAAAGCAAGCCATCTGCTTTTGCAAAGAATAGACTCAGCATCAGCAGGGTTTTATTTTCTGTACATAACTCACACATCATAATTCCTCTCATGTCTTGGATTTGTTTTTGGTTTAGGCGAGACACTACAGGGAAAAACATGTTCTTCATTCACTGGTCAATTTTGAGATTTTGTGCTATATTGCTTCCATCATGTCTCCTTTCAGATTATTGGAAAGAAAATATCCAAAATCCACATTTAGCAGTTTATTTGACTAACTTTCTCTATATGTGTCTGCAGATTCCTCCCAAATTCACCTAAAGTTAGCATTAAAATGTCTAGGTAGTTAAGTTTAGGTTAGTCCAATTCGCTTTTATGCTTCTGTACTTAATATGATGCTGCCATTCAGAGGAGGCCAACCCTTTGTGCCCACTCCACCATATGCTTCACACAGTTTAAAATACCCACTTTATGACAAATATCTGTTCGTCCATCTGCCTGCCTGTCCATCTGCTAGTGTGCAGCTATAAATGATTCTGCAGCTTCAAATCTGAAATGAGGTCAAACGCTCAAGCAAGTTCATTTCTGAACAGCTCTGAAAGACGAAACCCCCCCCATAGTGAATTCCGTTGTGTCTCTCTTGACTTATATCGGTTAAATCTCACCTATCTTAGCATGTGTGAGGAGATAACTAACATCAGACTTGCCTGTTAGTCTCCTGCTGGTGCCGGGCTAACACCTGAAGAGGAGTTCTGTTGCTAACAAGATACTTTTAATTTGTGTGTGTGTGTGGAATCAAATTGTACAGACCAAAATACTTTTTATTTGGGGACAACAGAAAGTTAAGGGGGCTCTTTTGTCCAAACTTTGTCTTTCTGAAAACCCTGATGGTGAACAGTAGGGTTTGTGTGACATTTAAATAGCTTTTTCTTAAATGATAAATGACACAGGAATAGAGGGTTATTGTCAGCACTATATACTGTACTGTATACACAAATCATAGGCTTTGAACGGTGAAGAAAGTGAAGGGGAGAAAGAGAAAGGAAAATAGGGCAATTGTAAACCTACAGTATCAGAGGAAAAAGATGGATATAATGTGACTAAGTGGACTTGGTTATTTGCTTATGTAGCTATACACATGATTAAAATCCTATTCTGATCCACATTCTCATTATCAAAGTCACCTTCAACAATTGCACCAACTCTACAGTGTGCCACGCTTTTATAATTTTATAATTTTTTTATTAAAATATGCAATGAGTCCTTCACAAAAGCTTTTATTTTGAAGGCGACTATTTGCCACTCTCCACCGGAAATCATGTTTTTGCACGCGGACGGAACTTGACTGGACGTCACCATGGCGACTGGACGCTTAGTTTGGAAATTCACGTAAACACGGTTATTCTTCGACCAAAAAGTCCCAAATAGCGATATTTGTTCATTAGTGGATTAAAACGTAGTGACTGGTTTCCATTGTATTTTATGACGTTATACTTAAAAAGCGCGGTAAAATAAACGGCTTAATGGCTTCAACTTCCGAGTAAATAAAAAAATACATACATTTTTTTAAATGGCGACCGCACCTAAAGCAGTAAGATACAGGGCAGTGAGGACGTTCAAAAGAGCTCTTAAATCACCTTTAATCTTTCTGGAAAGGTAATATATTACATCGTTTTACCTGTGTCATATGCAACACTTCCGCCATTAAAACATTTGCAAATTACTGATCAAGTGAAATCAATACAGGTGAATGTAGGCTGTAATCAGTGTTGTCATATCTTGAAGTACATTTACTTACGTACTCTACTTTTTAAGAAACCTGTACTTTACCAAAGTATTTCCATTTTATGCTACCTTATACTTCAACTCCATTACATTTTGGAAGCCAATGTTGTACTTTTTACAGTAGGCTATGCAGCAACTCTCTTTTTGTTGTCAGAAGCGTATGAAAAGATTGATATGTAGCTTGTCAATAGTCATCTACGCTAAAGAGATAAATCAGTGGTGTCTCTTCTCATCTTCATCACCCTCTTCATGTCTTTATCTGCAGGCTGCCATTGGAGATCCTGTTGAAGATTCTGTCCTACCTGGATGTCTCTGCTCTTTACACACTCAGCCATGTCAACAAGCGCTTCTATCAGCTCGCCAATGATAAGTAAGTACCAGCAATACACACTGAACTTAAAATACACAAGTATTTAAGGAATGTAACGCAAAATCATGGATCCTTCTCTTGTCAAGGCTTTTCAGTCTTATTTTCTTGAATCAATTGAAAAATCTACCATTCGAGTGAAAGGATCCATTGACAGATTATTACATTAGTCTCCTAATCATTTGTATAATATTTTGTTTAGTCTAAATATATAGTCAACAAGATTTAGACGGATGTTATTTGGTTATATTGAGATGTTTTTTGTAAAGAGACAGCAGCCTTCACCACAGGCACTCACCTCAAGACTTCACCTTTTTAGGTTTAACATATTACCAGCAGGGAACAATATGTAGAAACTGGATTACATGTATTTTTAAATGGAAAACTAGTACGTGACATCTCCTAACTAAGAGTGGGGTCAAGTATTGCTGCCTAAACCAACACACACGTAACAGAAGGACATGCATTCAATGACAAGACAGAGGGTTATGTTGATGTGTTAAGTTGCCACAGGTCTGACATTCTAACACATCAGATGTAACAAATACCATTCAGTGGTTTTCACTCACTGCAACCTCTCGCCTTCCTCCATCGATGCAGTGTTCTGTGGGAAAAGATCCACAAAGCAGAGCATCGCAGGAAGAGAAATCTGAAATGTGACTGCACGTACGAGCTGCTGCAGATGATGTCCAGGATGGAGTTAGAGGATCCTCCTGAGAACTTCTGGAAGCACCAGCACTTAAACTCTTTAATCAAATATGACACGAAGACGTTGAAAGGTCATCTTGGAATCCTCAACCGTCACACTGGACTGCCCAGCCGAACAAAACAGGTCCTCAGGTAAGAGGAGAAAGAAACTGCTTTTCCTGAGGGGTTGGATTTGTTTAATGAACCAAGCCCTTGATGTTCCCTAGCAGACAATTGACTAGCCTGCCAAGTGTTTGTGAGTTAAGCTAATTGAGTGCTAATGATGTATTCTCAAGCATTTGAATCTCTTAGCTACGCAGGTCTCATTATTTCTCCTCGAGTCCACCAGTTTTATATTTTAAAGTTGTCTGCTTTACTTAATTGCAGCTAAAAGGGGGTTTGTTGTGTGCCATGTAGGGTGTGTGTCTTTCTGTATCCTGATACGATTTGACTCAAAATCGATTCTCGTTTCAAAACATTTCCTGATACAGAAGGGATTCTGTATTGAGCACATAAGGGTGATGATCTACTGAAGTGCACGAATAAAGCAGCAAATGATAACTTTAAACCACAGTAAAGTGTGTTTAGGATTATGGAGTTTATATATTTGAAAAAGTCCTATCAACTAATTGCAGTAATGTAAATGCAAAGTGGAAAACTTAAGACAACATTTATTCATGCTAAACTTACATAGATAAACATCTAGATCTCTATTGTTACATGAATATACTTAATATATCATATATATAACTTTAATTTTCAGTTTTTCACAAATACAGTATGTCCAACATTTATGACAAAAAGTTGCAAACCCCACCCCACTCCCCCTCTAGGTGGTATTCCCCAATGAATTGACAAACATACGACAGACAGATAAATACATTAAATGTAAAATAAAATAAAATAAGGAATAGACCAAAATAAATACATACAACAACTTAATGATGACAATAGACAGTATACAAGTGAATACTCAGATATAATAAAACATCACACACATAGCCCAAACAAAACATTTGAGTTGATGCTATTCTTATTGCCAGCCTTCTAAATCCCTAATGTGACGAGGTACGTGACACATGAATATACTTTCACCCCTTATGGCGTATTCTGTTTGGTATGTTTTCCATCAGCTCTGTATCATGGAGCCGCTGCTGGTTAGCAAACAGTAACCCTTTGGAGATCCAGCCTCGCTGTCAGGAAAGTTCAAGGGTAGAAACCAGAAGACGGGTCAAGCCGCCGGCCTCGAAAAACAAACCACTCTTTGTTTTTCATATCGCAGTTAATGACACTTTCTTATTAAAGGTGAGCAGGGAGGTCTCTGTCTGAGCGAGATGTCTTTCTCAGGGGAACTCAGAGGAGAAGCTCCCTCATCGCTTTCTGCTGTGTTCTTATAACCTTTGATTAGAGACCGTGCAGCACTCAATTCTGAGCTCAGTGGCAGCCGCTGTGCTACAGAGGGCAAGGAGACATAATTGTGTTCCTTGCAGAGGCTGTCTGAATTGTTGAAATAAATTACTTAGGGCCCCCAACTCCTCATCCACAACACCGTCATGCACACACACTAACTATGAGTATTCCCTGGAGGTGTTATACACACTGAGGAGCATGCGATTTACCTGGGTAATAATCATTTCACAAGACATCATACACGCAGAGTGAAATCCCCTGGGTCATTTCTGTTTTTAGCTCCACTTTTGTGATATTGGAAGGAGCCTCAGCGAGGCAGGGGCTGCATCACAGTGGAGGGGCAGCCCTGAATCACAGTTATGACACAATTGGATCAAGAGATTTATCACAACAGCATCGGTTCCATTTAATCTGTTGCATTTTATTTCATTACGATAGCGGCTTAACTGGAGTCATACTGCTGAGGAAATGTTATAGCCTTTAAACCCCTAGTTTTCATGATTTCAAAGAACAAGGGTCAACACAGCCTGATTATTTGCATTGTGTTGACTTTAAACACATGTTTGGTATCAAATCAAATCAAGTTTTATTTATATCGCACATTTTTAAACGATTTTTGGTCGAGCCAAAGTGCTGTACATATAATAAAAATAGCCTACTGTAGAGACACTTTACAGCAAATACAACAGCACAGATTGTTCAGAATATCAGTATGAGAAAAACGACACCCTCTATCCTTAGACCCTCTGTCCTTAGACCCTCTATCCTTAGACCCTCTGTCCTTAGACCCTCTGTCCTTAGACCCTCTGTCCTTAGACCCTCACATCGTACAAGGAAAAACTTCCAGAGAAAACCCACAGTTTGTATGCAATTGTAAGTCACTGGTGTCTTTATGTGGCTTTCAGGGAATGATAGGTGAGTAAATATCAACCCCAGTCTGAAAACTGAAGCCGATGTGGAATGGCTACTGGCTTCAAAAGTTAGTCGATGCCCATAGAACCACATGTTAAAATGACCGACTTTACAGCAGAAATAAACATGTTTACTTCAGTTTTAGTCCGTATATTTACCTCCAGCTTTTTATGACAACTGTATGAGGTTGATTGAATATAAATCACCCGTTTAAACTTGGTCAGGGCTTGAAGGTATTCATTATTGACTTTAAGATAAGATATATATATCAATATTCCAATTATTTGTATTTCGACTATTCTGCACAATTTCTATTCTATTCTATTTACTTGCACTATTATCTGTTTTAATGTGTTGCACTGTCGGAGGAGCCTGTGACCTATGAAATCCTGCATCCTTGAAAAAATCCTGCATCCTTGAAAAAAGCTAAGCCCCGCCCACCGCTGCTACTCTGTCCAGCTGTTGAAGTGACCATGGAGCCCACAATGTCACTAACTGCACTTCTTAAGAAGATATTGTCTGTTCTTTTTGAAAAACAATAGACAGAATAGCAGACAGAAGGGTCAACAAGGCTACTGAGCCTAGACACTTCCCCCTCTGCATACAAACAATGCTTTTTTAGCCAAACATCTGTCATATATTTGTGCTGTAAACCTGCATTATGTTATTTCAGGAACTTGCGCGTCACGTGGGAGCTGACAGTCTCTGATCAGTCGGGGCATAAGAGCACTTTTGAGCCGAGCTGGTGCCGGTTCTGTGAGACTTCTGTGTCTCTGAGCTGGAGCGGAGGAGGCCAGCTGTCCGACTACAAGAAGATCTCCAGCCTCCATCTGCACGGTGTCAGGAGGATAGCCCTCAACTTGCCCGGTCTGAAGACGTAAGACAGCCATCTGAACCTTTTCAATCAAATACAATACAATTCAATACAAAGGGGCTTTATTGGCATGACCACATTTTAAACATAGTAATGCCAAAGCATTTCGCACAAGGCGTTACAACAGCACAAAACTAAAAGAAACATAAATGTCAACAATACATGTGGCACAACAGTATAACACAAAACATACTGTATATGCCAACAACGTGCAAAAAGTAAATACAGATATAATATATATATTAGTATATAGAATAGAAACCTGTATTGTCGTTATCGAGGTACAATGAGATGAGTAGAGCTACTCCTTTTTTCAAGGTGCCATCAAAAATACAAAAAACCAACAAGAGACATTCAACATTCAGGAGAAGACAACATACAAACAACAAGCATTCATACTTCAATTTGCAGATAGAGTTAAAGTTCAGGAATATATCGGTTTAAGTAAAATAAATAATAATATAAAAAATATATTCAGTGCATGCTGGAGTTTAGTGCTCTAAAGGGGACCTATCGTGCAAAATGCACTTTCTGATGTCTTGTATACATCAATGTGTCCCCGGTGCGTCGGGGAACTCACGCAGCGTCAGCAAACAAAACCCTCTCTCTTTTCCTCCGTACCCAAATCTCTAAAAACGGGGGAACAACGGAGCTGATCCAGATTTGCGTCCGATATGACGTAATATCTGAAATGTGGACCCACGGCCCAATCAGAAACGTTGCTATCAGAAACTATGCCCGACTGTTTTGGACGTAATATGGTCGGTGTTTACATTAGCATCGCTAACACTCAGAGCTAACCTGTACTGGAGAGCATGTGTGTGAAGAAGCAGGAAATAAAAAGGAACTCACCTTGTGGTATAACCGGCAAGAGAGAAAGCCTTTGAGCTCCAAACTGTTTCAGAGAGAATCCTTGATAATCCATGATATGGCGTTTCATCACGGCAGCATTTAGTTTAGACAGTAGCTGCCGGGTCCCGCATGAGCTCAGACCCCTCCTCTTTATCAATTATACCCCAAATCAGCACTTTAGAAACAGGAAGTGAAATAGAGGGGTATGAGGCATGGCTAGAATGGGTGATCTGTTTGGTACTTTGAGAAAAACACTTCATAGACATGTTTTTTATATATTTGTATTTATCTGAGACCTATTGCCTAAAAATAGCATGATAGGTGACCTTTAAGACATAAATAAAAAGTGTGTGTGTGTCCCTCACTGCTCCTGAGGTTGTGGCAGGTCAAAGCGTATTCTGCTGCCAGATTGCTGCTCTCTGAGCTCTCCTAACAGGGTTGTCATTTTTTGGATGTTTGTCCTTACATTTGGAGAAATTGGTTGCAGTTTAGTGCATTCTGTCTCTCAACGTCTCCTGGTTGTCTCTCGCTCTTTTCTTGCTCTTAGTCCTGGCCGCAGGTTCCTCATGCTAAAGTTAGACATGCAGGCTGTAGCTGAAAGCATGCAGATCATCGGTCGGGACAAACTGGTTGAACTGAAGCTGCTTCAGCCTGGCATTATCATCGGCGTCTGGAGGGAAATTAATTCAAAGGCAACTACTTTACACATTTGTATTCATGTGATTTTAGTAGCTGAAAAACGTTGTAATTTTGCGATTTGTCTCTTTGCAGGACCAGAGCTCCGTGGCCTTTGTCATGTTCACCCTCCACTTCCACAGGCTGGTGGAGAGAAGCACCAATGAGAACCCTCTTTGGTACAGTAGGTTGCACTTGAACAGACACCTTCCTTATTCACACGCTCACATGGCGTGCAGTTTATCAGGTCACATGGTTACGGCTCAGATTTGACCCTCTGTGATGCAGTCAGGTGAGATTCAAACCTTCAGCATCACTGACACCTGTATTTCACCCTGCAGTGCGATAAAGTGACTTTACCACACTTTTTCATATATAGAAGTTCTTCTTGTCAGGGCCAGTTTTTCCATGAGGACACGACACAGTGCGGGTGTTAATTGCAAGCAGTGGATTTCTCTGAAAAGCCGACTTTGAGTGTTTGAATGAAATAGATTGAAAACCAGTGGGATAGATGGGTGACCACTAAAGGTTGTCGTTCCCATTCTCTTGAGCTGAAACGAGTTAGAAACATGTAACTTGGCCGAAGGAAATGTCCAGATATGATGTTGATGCTGTAATGAATGCACACAACTGCAAATCTGCAAAAGGCCATGCCCCTCAAAGTGTGAATCTGATCTATTTTAAATTAGGCAATCCTGATTGATAACTCGGACTGATCGAGTAACACGTACTTAACGTCGACACCAAGTCTCATTCATATCCAATTAAAGGGGGTAAAAGCTGAACTTTTTTAAATGCTCACCTCACTCTCTCAAGCCAGATAAAATGTACAAGAGCAGCAAAGGGGACTGTTTTTTTATTTTGCTGTCTTTCGTTAAACATACTGGATACCATCACCCAAAGTGAAGCTTCCAAAAATCATGAGATAAGGGGAATCAGGTAGACATCATGTCAAGAGTCACACATGTTGGATACTGTTGGGGAATAGTTCGCCCTGCATGTCCTCCTTCGCCCTGTGACGCAGCTGACCAGCCTCGAGCAGCCGCTATCTCCCGTAAGGAGGGGCTGCCCTAGCAAGTTGTGGTTGTTGCCAGTTTGTGACCGGGCAGCTCTCGGTCAGAGATAGTTATAGTTGTGGGACAACTGGAACACATCCTTCTCGGGGCGTAGATGACCCCGAGCCATAAGCGACAACAACTGTGATTCAGTGTCCTCAGCTGTTTGGTCTATCTATTGAAGAATGTTGATCATTACACTCTGAACTAGTTCAAACCTGGAGCTACAGGAGGGTGCTTCAGGATTGATTGTGGCATCTCATCCGTGTGGTCAAACCATGGCCCGTGACATGTCTTGTGAATTCTCCGGCCGAAGCTCCAAATAAACCGTCAGTGTTTGCCATCAAAGCTCCAGCTCTCCTCGTGTCTCTCTGAGTCCTGACTCCATCAAAGCTCCAGCTCTCCTCGAGTCTCTCTGAGTCCTGACTCCATCAAAGCTCCAGCTCTCCTCGAGTCTCTCTGAGTCCTGACTCCATCAGAGCTCCAGCTCTCCTCGTGTCTCTCTGAGTCCTGACTCCATCAAGCTCCAGCACTCCTCGAGTCTCTCTGAGTCCTGACTCCATCAAAGCTCCAGCTCTCCTCGAGTCTCTCTGAGTCCTGACTCCATCAAAGCTCCAGCTCTCCTCGAGTCTCTCTGAGTCCTGACTCCATCAGAGCTCCAGCTCTCCTCGTGTCTCTCTGAGTCCTGACTCCATCAGAGCTCCAGGTCTCCTCGTGTCTCTCTGAGTCCTGACTCCATCAGAGCTCCAGCTCTCCTCGTGTCTCTCTGAGTCCTGACTCCATCAGAGCTCCAGGTCTCCTCGTGTCTCTCCGAGTCCTGACTCCATCAGAGCTCCAGCTCTCCTCGTGTCTCTCTGAGTCCTGACTCCATCAAAGCTCCAGCTCTCCTCGAGTCTCTCTGAGTCCTGACTCCATCAAAGCTCAAGCTCTCCTCGTGTCTCTCTGAGTCCTGACTCCATCAGAGCTCCAGCTCTCCTCGTGTCTCTCTGAGTCCTGACTCCATCACAGCTCCAGCTCTCCTCGTGTCTCTCTGAGTCCTGACTCCATCAAAGCTCCAGGTCTCCTCGTGTCTCTCTGAGTCCTGACTCCATCACAGCTCCAGCTCTCCTCGTGTCTCTCTGAGTCCTGACTCCATCAAAGCTCCAGCTCTCCTCGTGTCACTCTGAGTCCTGACTCCATCAGAGCTCCAGCTCTCCTCATGTCTCTCCGAGTCCTGACTCCTATTGCTTCAGAGGTTTCCCCCACAGAAACCACTGGGTCAAATCATACAGTGTTCACTTTTTTATTTGTACGGACATCTAAAGAAAAAGCAAGGAGCAGTGCAGCTCCATCTCCTGTCAGCCTGTGACTCCAGCACAACGTGGACATAGCCCCCTCTCCTGGTTTACTGTGAGATCACAATGTCACAGACTCCAGAAGACCCTCTTCTTAATGAAGTCCTTGTTTCTTCACTCGCTGCAGTCTTACCTTTTTGTCTTTCTCTCTGTAGCCCGATCTTAAAACCCATTTGTAACGACGTTGACCCTGAACACGGCCTCTATGGTTACCAGCTTCACGTGGCTCTCAACGACACCACGTGCGACATCATGTCCGAAAACTTCTCCCAGCTCTTCTGCAGGAAAGGTAGTTTATTTATGCCAACAATCACTAAGTCACACTTTCTACTGTACTCTATGAGAACTCTGGAGCAGACAACATTCATACACTCACTTCAAGAACAACACGTGTGAAGGATCAGGTTGCTTAGTCTTTTTTAAGTTGTTTTCTTTTTCACGTTCTTCTGAAATGTCAAATGTTTTTAGTCTGATGATTTTAGCCTTTTACAAAATGTCAAATGATTCTTCAACAGATTAACTCCAGTGTGTTTTTCTCTCTGATCAGCTGACATCAGTGACGGTTTGATGCGTCCTGAGCGCCATCAGTCAGGTCAAACCCATCGCAGCACACGCCTCTGTCCGGCAGCGTCAGTCTTCCCTGGAGCTGTGAGTCTCTGCAGGGCAAACGTGCAGGTACTTCTGGGTACTTGGAAACTCACCTGTTCACCATGGCCTTTGACCCCTAACCCATCACAGTCACAATTTGTACTTTATTATTTGCCCCTCTTGTTTGGTGTTTGTTCACCATGTAAAGCGGCCTTGGGTCTATTGAAGGCGCTATACACATGTAATCTACTATGATTGTTATTATTAAGAGAGAAATGCATGCCCAAAACATCCTAGTATGATTCTGACAAGAAGTTATTTTGAAACAGATATGGGCTTTTCTGTGAAACGTCACCAATCATTCTCTATGTCAGTGGTTCTCAAACTTTTTTTCAATAATGTACCCCCTTTGGAGAAAAAAATTCAGCCACGTACCCCCCTGATCAGCGCAAACACAATTTGTTATGGAAGCAAATGCCTATATAAAGAGGTACAGCACAGCGCTGCACCATCAGTGTCTGATTTATTAAAACAACAACATTGTAACTGAGAAAACACTTAAATGCTACATTTCAAATGTTTACAATCCATCACTAAATTCATGGCAAACCAATTTTAACATCATGCAATAACACTAAGACGACATTAGTTGCACTGAACTGATCTTTTTAATAAGTTGTTACTTAATGTAGTGAATCATGGGCTTGAGCTTCACTGAAGATCTTTGTCATTCTGACAGGGAGGCAAACTGCAGTTATTACATTTCGTGTTTTGAAATATGTGTAACTCTGTTAATATAAAAACCCACACTGCTCAAACTTCCTTACTTTTCCTAAAATGTGTATATTTATTTATTTTGGGCCGTGGGGAATGAAGAGAAAAAATATATGAGCATTTTATGGGGCATGGGATTTTGGACCCCTCATATAAACATATGCATAATGCTGCGCTATACTTTGCGGCCACACGCCGTTGCCAAGCAACGCTTATTGTTTAGGTCCTTTGATAAGCAGGCAGTCGTATAATTAACTAGAACTAGCTAGATCTGATAGATTTGGACATAAACGCGAGTGAAGTCTAACCTGACGAGAGAGAGAGATCAGATCAGCTGCTGCTGACGGAGAACACGCAGCTCTGCATGATCACAGCTCCCCCGCTGTGACGGACCGTTGAGTGGAGCAAATTAAATACACTAAGAGTTAGACCTAACACACTTGGCTAGTTTATCTACTCTGGAACTAGCTAAACTAGTTATAAATATATGTATTCTTTACTGTCGGGTCACTTATTACAGGTTCAGCGAGCTGCACGAGACTAACGAGCTGTCAGGAGAGGGAGAGGAAAAGAGAGCACCCCGTTTATTGTTCCCATTTTATTATCCAGAGTTTCTGTAAACCTTTGAATAAAGTAGTTAATCTACTATTAGTAGTTTGTTTAAATGCATTACTTATGTTTTTTTTTTTTCATTAACATAAAATAAATCTCACGTACCCCCTGCAGTACTCCAACGTACCCCTAGGGGTCCGCGTACCCCCATTTGAGGAACCACTGCTCTAATGTTATCCCGTTAAGTAGAATACAGTTATTTTCTCATCGCTGAAATCACAGTGACACTTTTTTTATTCCTCAGCATTTTCCCAGATAAATGCATTCTCAAAACATCATAGGATGTTACTGAGCCAAACAGAGAGGTTGCTTTTACTGCGGCACTGAACCTGTTACAGCAGGATACTTTCAAACAAAACTGATTCTTTTTAAAACAGGAATGTAATCAATTATATTTTGTAAATGCAGGAAAAATATGCAGTTTAATACGTATTTGACGATTTGTGAACATTTTCCATTCAAATGCTGAATACATTAAAGTGGACCTATCATTGCTATATTTGAATAATATATTGTAGGGCCATACCTATATAAGGTATATTTATACGTTTTATTTTTCAAAATACCAAACAGATCATGCATTTGATCCATTCCTCATTTCGCTCAATTTAAACACTGCCTTTCATGCTCGGATTCAGTGACAACAGCGCCATCTGGTGGCCTGAAATATGTACTACAGCGTATCCAGCGCTTTCGAATGTCAATGTCCGTGGCTGTCTCCTCCTGATTGGTGGAGTTGGCCCAATAGCCGTAGCGCCACCGTCCTGACGTCAGAAAAGTGTTCAAATCTGGATCAGTCTGTATCAGATCCGTTGCAGCCCCTTTTTTTAAGAGATTTGGGTATGGAGGTAAAAGAGAGAGGGGTTGTGTTTTTCTGACTCTTGGTGAGTTCCCTGACACACCGGGGACACATATTCATGTATAAAAGACGTACAAAGGTGCATTTTGCATGATAGGTCCCCTTTAATATATTTTTAATAATATCTTTGGCGAGAAATGCATGCCCAAAACATTATAGGATGTTACCCACAAAAACAGAGATGCTGCTTTTACTGTGAAACTTTACAGTCATTCCCTATTTTATTAGTACAATTATTACTTATTTACTACATTTTTTAGTCCTCAACATTTTCCCAGAATTGCTGCGTCTTGAGACCGACACGGAAACAGAGATGCCGTTTTTAGTCAAAGTCAACTTTATTGTCAATCTTTCCGTTTGTGTGAACAGACAGAGAGATCGAAATACCGTTTCCCACAATCCAGAATACAAAAATACAAATATGTATAAAAAATATGTATATACAATCAACAGACACATTTAGACATGAATAAAAGCACATCAATCAATATATACAAAATAACAGTCACTGTAACTACTCTGGTCTTGAAAGAACATTACGCATCGAACTGATGTCCACAATCACGTTTATTTATCTCTTTGAACAGTCTTTGAATGAAACACCGTGAAAACGTGTTCGCCTAGTAGACCAGCAGTAGAAAGGCACGTTATTACTCAAACACAATGTCAACATCCGGGGCTAGAGGTCACATGACTTCCGGAAAGATAACTCTTATCATTTTTAACCCTTAGATGCATAAGTGGGTCTTTGTTGAGGCGGTGAGTTGGTTTTCTTGAAGCATCTTTGTAATTACATTTTTTTATCATTTCATATTCCAGCTATTCCTCAAAAACATGTTTTGGATATCATGCCATTCAAATTTTAAATTTACATTTTTTATTTCTACCCCAAGCTTCCATAAGTGGGTCAAAAATGACCCGCATGCATTTCCTATGGGATCCTCTGGGAACCTTTGATTCTTATCACCTGTTGCTGTCAGGAATACATTCACTGTAGACCACAGACGACATCACAAGTGACACCTCTCAGGAAGATTATTTTACACAGCAAGACCTGATACCGGTCAGTATCATAATAATAATACATTATATTTGTATAGGGCTTTTCAAGGACTCACAGTCGCTTTACAATATAAGGAAGGTTAGGGTGGGGGGGGGGGACTATCAGACTTGATCAACCGGCATGGATTGATGGGGGGGGGGGGCTTTGAGTAGACAGAGGAGAAGAGATGAGTTTTGAAAAGGGACTGGAATACTGTGAGGGTCTCAGAATAGCGGAGATCTTTGCATCGATATGTTCAAAACGTTTTTTTTTCAAAATGTAAAAAAAATGTCTAAAATTATAAATAGTGAAACATTTAATATAAAATATTTCTAGTGTGAACCAAAAAAAGTGATTTTTATTAACCAAAATGACAAAAATGGCATGAAAACACATATTATTCTAATACGGGTCCTTTTTGACCCACTTATGGACGAGAGTAGGGTCCAGCCACTCGGTAAGGGTTAACAACATAAAACAAAGTTCAAGCTTTCATTAGGCACTCTTCAAAAATACAAAACAATAAATAAGGGCACTGAGCATCAGCTACAGTCACTTCACTTCTTTTACTGTGAAATGAGACAATCATCCCCTTTTTTATCCGGCTAAAGAGGACACAGTTATGTTCTTATGGCTGAAATCATCTTGATACTTCCTCAACATTTTGTTTCAGAATTGCTGCGTCTTGAGTGTGACTCTGGTGGATTTCTATCAGAGAAAGTTCTGGTGTGTCGGCTCTGCGGTGTCCGTGCAGCTGCAGGAGACGCCCCTCTGCTACGACTACGATGGTGAGCACTTCCTGATCCTCCATCAGGACTCGAGGGTCGGGTGGAGATACAACTCGTGAAGGAACAGACGCGCTTTGTTGTCGTCAGTTTAGCTGTCTATGTGGCTGTGGGCAAAGTCAACAAGCATTTCGGTACAAGTTACTGAACCTGGAACAAAAGAAAGCATTAAAGCAGGATACTAGGATTATTTCAGACTAATCTGATGCTTTTTCAACAGAAATGTATCAATTATATTTTGTAAATGCAGGAAAATGTGCAGTTTAAAAACATTTTTGACGATTTGTGAAACATTTTCATTCAAATACTGAATAAATACATATATTTTGAATAATATCTTTGCATCCTTCCTCATAGCTGCTTGCATCAGTTAGCTATTCACTTGAAAATTAAAGTATCCACTGAAATGAGAATAACGAATCATTTTTAATCACTAATCACTTTTATAATAAATCTGTCTTTCATGTATCCGGTGTAATCTCCCTTTTCCTTAATTATGAATAGATTTGCTTCAGCCAACAGCAGTGTGTCCACAACCTGTGCTTTCCTATAATATCCCCTTTAATCACCATTTTAACTCTTAAGTATACCTTTATCTTTGCAAAACAGGTCATGCTTAACACGTACAAACGTTTGTTTTCAATGTTTTGTATTTGTTTCCTCTTCCCGTGGCATTTCCACCTGAACACCTGCATTACCTCAAATTGCATTGTCAGCCATTATGCCGTCACTTTCAGATGGAAATTGAGTTTAATGTCCACACCCCGAGCGAGTCTGGCAGCAGCGATAGAATTAGTGAGGGAGCAATTGTTGGAAACAGTAGCCGTGCTGCTGAAGGACCAACACTGCTGATGGCAATGAAATAACTGGGTAATGGGATTTCAGAGGCTTCCCCTCCTTCTCTCCACGAGGGTCAGCGTCACCTTGAAACACATCACACACTGCATTGGCACTAGATCCAACATCTCTCCAGGAAATGAGCCAGAGGGGAAAAGACAGTTTGTGTGATGAGTTTTTTGTTTGTTTGTCACAAGCTTCACAATTTAATTGAGACAAAAAACAACTATAGGTGTAGAATTAGAATAGATGAATTAGAAGGGATGAACCCCTCTGTAATGGTCACACAGCACACAGTGACATTTGTTCTCTGCTTTTAACCCATCCTAATAACAGGAGTCTAGCACTAGGAGCAGTGGGCAGCTATTGCACAGCGCCCGGGGACCAATGGGAGTGAGGGGGGAAGGGGGGTGTCCGGTGCCTTGCTCAAGGGCACCACGGCAGGGCAGGATGTGAACTGGGACCTCTCCAAGTAGCAGTCCACACGACCCTACAGCTCCCAGTCCAAGCCCCTACTGACTGAGTCACTGCCGGGCTCTCTAGGTGCGTTTCCATCCTCCTGTTTTTATGCACATTATTAATTTGCATATTCAGGTAAAATCCTGAGTGTAATTTCTGGAAAATAGAAGACATCTTGACTTGAATGGGAGTTTGTGCTTCGCTTTAAAGCAGAAATGTGCTATGAAAACAGATGTGTGGATTTGGCTAAATAAATCGTAAATCTGATGTTGCCTCACTAACGTACAGTAAATGAAACCCACACAAATGTCATATCTCCATCTTGCTTTCCATCCCACCTTCTCTTTCCCTTCTTTTTATTTGCATTATCTAATTGCACCCTCTTCTGCAATGGTAACATGTTTCTTCTAGATAAACTCCTTATTATTACCGTTGTGGATTGAAAACAAGATTTGCTCTTGTCCTAATCACAAAGTCTCCGTGTGTTTCTCTATTGTTTTAAATGTTAGCGGCTTGTGCTCTCTACTCCTTCCATGTCAGTGCTGTTGAATGGCTCATTGGATGAAAGCCATAAAGCAGTACATTGGATTGCTTTTAATGCACGGACAAATGACACGAAGTTGGCCATTACTGAGGCTGAATGCTGTGCACCATGTATGACTTTCAGGTTGTGTTGGAGCGCATTTCCATCAGAGCGACCTTCATCCTACTGTTTGCTGTCACATCAGCTGTTGCTAACGGGCAATCCTTCATTCCTCATTTTATTAGGAAAGGGCCAAGGGTACCGTGGGCCACTTAATGGACTCGCAAGAACATAAAGCCACTTATCCCAACGTTTGAGTCTGAGTAATGGCCAAACAAACACTATGGATTTGGACCATGGAACCTTGACTGTAGGCTCTGGTGTGGCACAGAGTAATAGCGTAATGCTCCGGTGGTGATCTTTCTTTGAAGAATTATAATTGGAAATTCAAGAAACAATTCATACACACATGGAGAAGTACATGTGTCTGAGTGTGGGTAGTTCACCAGTAGATGGCTCTCTTTAGTAACCAATGGGAGAATACTCGGATGTACGTTGCTCTAATCTTTCAGTCTGTCGAAATATAATTGCAAAGAAACATAAAGCACATTTGTTGTTTATAATCAGCCGTATTCATGTATTTTCTGTAGAACTGCACTTTGCTGGACATGCATTTTACTCTTTTTCTTCTATTTCTTAAGTAGTTCCCATCCTTTATGTGAATCAAAACCTAAAGGACTTTAAAACCAAATATTGATGATGAAAGTACTCACAGATTTAGTGACGTAAAGCTTCTTTAAACTCATCTTTCTTAGTGTCCTCACAGGCTAATCTTGGAAGAAAATTGCTTCCCTTTTTAGCCTTTAATTCTCTCCCATGTGAGTGACCAGCTGGGTGAACTGTGCAGCCCGGCAGCCAATCACAGTCCTTCTTTATATATGCTGTCGGCTCATTGGAGGAAAACAGTGAACTAATGACTTCTACCAGGAGGCTGTTTGATTATGTGTGTGTTTAGCTGCACACAATCAAAATGCATGATGTTGTTTCTTGTTTTTTCTCCTTTACATCGAGCCTATAAACTGATTGTCTTCAAAGCCTCTCCGGTTGATATTCTGGGCTCTCAATGAAAACATCCTCCCCTCTGTCATGAACCTTGGAGTGACCTTCACTAGCACTTTTAAATTCGACAAGCAGGTCAGCACCGTAGTCAAATCCTGCTTTTTAAAAATAAGACTATTGGCCAAGTTGTATTTATCTTTTAAAGATCTAGAAAGGGTTATTAACGCCTTTGTTACCTCGAGACTGGATTACTGCCACGCTCTGTATGTGGGTATGGACCAGGCCTCAATCAAACGCCTGCAGCTAGTCCAGAACGCAGCTGCACGTCTCCTGACTGGCCACAACAGCGTGACCGAGGGCACCGAGCCTTCGCAGCAGCTGGCCCCAGGCTCTGGAACAGTCTGCCCCTCCATGTGAGGTCGGCCCAGACCTATAGGGGTTTTTAAAT
>CM053262.1:11073242-11113644 GCA_028583405.1 Pogonophryne albipinna | reverse complement strand
CTGTGACAAATAATCCAAAATGCGCTTTTCCAGAAAAGCCTGGTTTGGACACTTTACGGGCAGAAGAAACATTTCTATTAAAGAAAGAATTATACATTTCTGTCTTTTTATGCCTTTAATACTAACTTGAATTTTTATTGAAATTAATTAATCAATTATTTTGTATATTTTATTGTAATGTAGAGACAAGGCTTTTAGTGACAATCATGTATTGCGTTACAATTATATGTAAAAAAAAAGAATACAAAAAAAAAGAATAAAAAATAAAAAAATCTAAATATGATATTTGGCCTCAAATCATCTGAGGCCTGGCGCCCCCCCTACGATATTTGGCGGCGCCCCCCAGGTTGGGAACCACTGCTCTAAGAGATAGGAGATTAAAGGCCATATAAATTACATTATTAAAAGCCACATGAAGTATAGATACTCAGCTTCATCACAATCTGTGGACAGCACACACTCTGCCTTTCAGCACCAATTAACATTACTCTGTACCTCAACAGCCCCACTGCCCCTGAGAGATGTGTGCATAACACTGTGTCAACACGTGGAAAGCATTGTTGTGGCCGCCCCGGCACAGATCGGCTGTTCAGACATTGTCTCTGACACTCAGCACCACGGGCGATACTGTGTGAGCTGCTCTCAGTGCTGTTCACACGCAGAACATTGTCACAACAAGCGCTGCAGTGGCTTACATCTCAGGGAGTGTGTGTCACCGTGTCCCAAAAGTACATCTCAGGTTTCCTCTCTGACAGGACAGCAAGTGTTAGGTTGCATATCGCTCTTTTATACAAAGTGCTGGGGTACTTCTTCAATGCTAATGTCATTGACGTTACAGCTAGTACTGAAGAACTGATTTGCTGGCATCAGATCAGGTTATTATTCACCTATGAGAGGATGATCAAAACAACCCCCTCGAGGGTTTGTGCAATAACGCTTTTCTTAATGTTTAACTGCATTGGCATCAACATTATTTGTGCACTTCAAAGCCATTGTTGTCTGGGCATTGTATTGGCAACAGGGCCGATCCACACGACAGGAGCTGTATCATCTGATCAATGCAGCAGCAAAATAACCCGCCAAACATACAGGGAATCCAAACCTCCTGCAGCTATGAGGAGCATGAAGCCTAAAGAGACGGAGCCTTTTTTAAAGCTTTAATTACATGCTTGGCTAACGGGTAGCCGCCTGTCTCGCTGAGCGCAAAATTACACTATCACCGTCTACAGCTGTGCACAAGTGAAACGCTGACAGAAAACACACCTGCCCTCTGCAGAGCTAAAGGTGAAGAAGCAAAAATGATTGCACCAATATCCAGAGGGTGACTCACAACCACAGCACCAGCTCAATGATCTACGGCCGCTTTCCAAAGGGCATCGGTGCCTCACAGAAGAGTGACATGCTAGCTTGATGCTAACCAGACGCTATCACACCCATCCAAGGGTACGTTCCTCTCGTTCAGAAGAGAAGTCAGTGAGTGGAGACTTTTCCTTTCTTCTGTTCTGCACAGAGCTCTGCAGTTTTGAATCATCCAATTAGTAATATCATAATCAATCATATCAGCTTTTTGCCCTGACAGGATATGAAGGGGGGAATGATGGATGAAATGTCTCACAGATAGATTCCACTGCAGGGGAGGTCCGGTCTCTTTGGTTATACTTGCTGTAAATGTGCCAATATTTCATTTGTATGAGCTGTTGGATCTTCTACCTCAGAGGTAAAGGGTTTCAAAGTATATGCACTTCAACACATAGGTTTTATATGTGTGTCATAGGGGTGAATTCATTATTGTGCTTTTTTCTCTTGTACTACTTTTAGTAGTAGTGTTGCATGCAATACGGATGCAATTGGGACATATTACTATATGCTAACATGGAGCCTTGAACCTAGGGGTGGGCGATATGACGATATATATCGTCGTGACGATATTAGGTCTCCACGATATGCTTTTTCAGAGATATCGTATCTATCGTGATAAAAATTTTTTTTAAAAATTGAATTAAACTAACTAACTTTAAAATAGGCATTTTCCACCGAGAATAAAACGAAGTTCGGCCATGTTTTTTTTTTCTGCAGGGAGAAATTTGAAGATCACATGACATAGACCCCAGCCATTGGAATGAATGGTGAAAAAAAACGGGGTTTGTCAAACAGAGCACATGGTGTAGTCCAAACGATAGCTGGGGATTCTGGGTAGTGTAGTGTCTTCTGCCATCCTTTACTCCGAAAAAATATTTGTTTCTCCGAATCGAAGGGGAAAAATACAAAAGCATGGCACACAATTTAAACCAATCAATGTTGTGTAATTAACAAGGATAATCTGGTGTTTTTGAGTCGATGAGTAGTGCAGATATCACTGTAAAATCAATCGACAGTAAGGGGAATACTTACTTCCGGGTGTACTATTCTCCGTTATCCAATGAGAATGGACGCTCACATTGCCTTTAAGGGCAGCCGACACAAACGAATGCCGTGCTTCCATGAGCGTCAAATCCCGCCGCAGATGGGAATACATTGCAATCAGTTGAAAGCTATTTGCGTCCCTTTATGAAGCTGAAGGAGCCTAGGAGCGTCACAACAGCACGCCACGGACACTGACCAAACGTCGCTCCTGGACGATTATGGAGTGAGAGTGTGTTGCTCACTCAAACAACTCGGACTGAACTACCAACACGGAAGCAGAGGTGCGCTGACATTGTGAAATCGATCGGGCTTGATATATGGTGAAATTAAAATCAGTAGGTGAGGCTGGGGGAGCGGGAGGGGAAGAGGCTCTCCGTGCGCGGCGCAGGGGGCTATGACAGCGGACACTATGACACTTTATTTATTGTCTTGTTTGATTCTGTTGGCTTATATTTTATTTGATCAATAAGGTATTTATATAGTTTTTCCCTTCAGTTATGCTAAAGTCTTTTATTGCACTTCAAGTCTAAAGTTTACATTTTAATTGTTTGGCACTGACTTTTCCTCATTGATGTTTTATGTTTTACTTAGTTATGTTTTACCCTCCTTTTCATGTTTATTGATGTTCACTGCTAGTGCTACCTCAGAAAGTTCATTTTTATACTGAGAAACTGTGCCTTGAAGCCATATCAAAATGTTGAATTGTTCATTCAGGGATTCATTTCAGAAATAAAACCAGCTTGAAATGCTATTTTGGTCTGTTACTCCTTTTTGTTTTAGTTTCTGTTACCTTGTAGGTGCTTGTTCTGTTAAGTCACTTGAAAAATAACCATAATAACCGACATGAAAAAATATCGTGATATATATCGTCTATCGTGATACTGCTTGAAAAATATCGTGATAATATATTTTTCAATATCGCCCACCCCTACTTGAACCCCTCTTCCTCATATATGTTTGGTGCTGAAAAGCATACTGCAAAATGCAACTGGACGTTCTGGAGTTCTTGGCATATTTCATATAATGCTAGTTGTGAGAATATCACACACATGTCTAAAGCAATAAGAAGTAGAGGTGATGAAATGTTCAACATTCATGGATGTGAAACTCCGTTGGTGGACACATAGGACAGTGGAGCGGTTGTTAATGAAGAATGTAGGTGAGCATGTGCCTGAAGCGTCTTTTACTGTAAACAATGTGTTGATTATTGCTTCGACTAGATATGACAAAGTCAGTCTCATCATTATCTTTCTTTTGATTCTTGTTCTTCACCATCAAAGTCCCGGTCAGTCAAACCCAAAGAGAGGCAGCGCTGGGAGAAGACAGCGCTATAATCAATCTTTCCACATGTTCCTTGCAATCAACACATCCGAGATAACAAGCCAAACAGGCTGCCAACTCCTACAGCTCAGTAATTATATGCCTGAAAAACAACAACAATCGCCTCTTTGGATCAAAAACAAAATGATACGCACATATACTTCGACATAGAGGCCCTACAGATGGGGAGGGAGACATAAGGAAGCTGCCTTGAGATTCGTCTTCTTACTGTATCTAAAGAAATGTGGCAGGAGGAATAGTAAATTAGCTCCTGGCTCCACTGGAACCAATTCAATTCATGTGTGTGTGTGTGTGCGGGCCTGTGTGTGTGTGTTGAGTGCCTGGCCTCGGTAATTTGTCCCATTAACAACAGAGAGAGGCACAATAGCAGAAAGTAATATCATTAATGAGAGGGAGAGATGGTTGATGGTGGCAGCTTTAACATCAGAGTGGTCTGCGTGTGTGTGTGTGTACGTGTGTGTGTCTCTGTGTGTGTCTGTGTGTGTGTGTGGTCTGTGTGTGTGTGTACACGTGTGTGTGTGTGTACGTGTGTGTGTGTGTGTGTGTGTGTGTGTGTGTACGTGTGTGTGCCTGCTCGAGTCTCTGTTTCCCTGAACATGTCTCCCAAGGGTAAACTGGAACAACAGAGGAGCAAGAGTCGGAGACGGAGCCTGCAGGCATCCAATGTGATCGTGTCTCTGCTAGACCGAGCAAACACACGAAGCCTCCCTTTCTTCTTGTGCATGCTATACTGAGCAGTCTGAAGGCTTGTGTTTCACCAATAACTGAATACACTCGCCTCTCTGACAGTGTGTCTCCTCACAAATGGAGACCTCAAGCCACTTTCAAAATCTATACCTTCACACCTCAGCCACAGGCGACTCCTGTCTCTGGATCAATGAGGACAAGAAGAGGCAGAAACTAAGTGTGTGTACTGACCCTCCAGATAGCAGCTGATCAAGAAGAAGCTTAAAAAACAGCTGCCAACATAAAGAGAAGAACATTTACTGACAGAAACAAATCTCACACATCGAAATACGATGAAAAAACCACCTCTGCAATAATAAACAAACACCTCTTCAATAGTATTATAGGAGTGGAGTATGAAGGACATAAATCACTTAACAAAATAATGGCTGGAGGCTTTAGGTTGACGTTAGAAAACATAACCTCTGGAAGGAAAACTAGCACTGCAATCTGCCTTGATGCAGGTTGCCTTGTCAACATATGATTTTAGTATTCACTACAGCTACTTTCAGAAGATCAAACATCCTGACTCAGAAAGGGAAAGACAGCAAAGAAGAAAAGTCTCAGAGCAGATTTCTGTCCGACAATATCTGCTGAAATTAGGTGTGCACTAATTGGAGAAGAAGCCTTAAAGAAAGGACCCGATTGGTCGAAAAATGATCTGAATAAACTCCTATCAACTCAGGGGAACTGTGGCATTCAGCTCAAACTAATTAGAACAAATAAATGTATAACAAATACCAAAAATATGCACTGCCACGGGTTGGACTCCATTGGCTGTTCTTCTACTGCCTATTTGTCTGCTATCTCTCGGGCCCCGGGGTGGAGGCTTTAATTGGGCATTTGATTCCCAGTTGGAGTCCAGAAGAAGACTTTATTAGTCAGCGGTACAATTAGGGGGCGCTTGAGTGGAAAAGTATTGATTATGTGTAGCCTATATTAAAATGCACTATGCATACTTCATACAGAGCTGAGTTTCATTTTGTTAAGCTTCAGGTCAAACACATGCAGGCTTTTCTTTCTGCTCTTTTAACATCAAGCTTACAAGATCCCACATGTTGCGATATATTTGGATTCATATTTGATAAAGGTCCTATACAACTAAACTGCATTCTCCGTATACATTTTTTCTAGACCGGGCTACTACTGGTTATTAACTTCATTTGTGTATCTTTAGAGACTCAATTTGAATAAAGTCAGTAGCCGCTCTTAAAGTCATGGGACGCTCACATCCACATTTCCTGGTTAATAAGCTTATTTACATCCCGTGAAGATGGGAGTAAATCAAAAGATTTTGTGCTGCGTCTTTGAAATTCAACACATTATAAAAAGAGGCTAACTCCCACCATCGGGGCTCGGTAATTAAGACTCTGCTGGGAGGCGGTAATTGCATTTCCTTCTACGTGATCCACTATATTTTCCCCATGAGAGGGGCCATGCTGTTTTTGTCAATATGAATAGATGGGGAGATGTCCATCATTACAGAGCTGTGTGTAATGTTCTTCACTTAACTGTATACTTTCCCTAATGATAGCCAACATCAATCATAACCTCTGCAGAACACATCTCCTCCATGTTGTTCTTTAAAAATAATGTATTGACCTTTATGCAATCCCCCGCAGTGCAGCATGAATATTCACCACTATATTTATACAAGCTGACAGCTGTAACAGCCCATATCTCACCCAAGCTTTACTGTAATAAAAGCAGAAGACCACCCCATCGTTACTATCTCCCACACATCGCTGGGTGCCATTATCTTCATGTAGAGGTCCAAGGGCTTAATGATCACGTTGCCCTTCACCCTGAGCTCATTAACCGCTGTGACAAAGCCGTGAGAGCAGATGGATCTCCTCCACGAGGAAGGTCAAGAGACGCAGAGAATGAGAGAACGATTTGACGGAGAGCCAAGGAAGAGGCGGTGGTTAAACGAGGGTTTCTTACTCGTATAAGAGAAAAAAAATTAGCACAATTATACCAAACTAAAGGTGAATTACTCACTATCTTTATGTATTTCACAGTATTTAAATCCACTGTATTCATTCTTACTTATGTCGACTTACTCCTGCATTTGACTTGCACCATTTACTTATATACTGTTTTTATATTGAGTATAGTGTATGTTTAACTGAAAAACTTTGAAATATATATTTTCTTGTAAGATATTTTATCAATGCATGAGAAAGAAATGCAAATACAACTTTTAATATACAACTCTTACTCATCAATGAACTTAAATAACCCACACATGGGAGTTAAATGCAATAACACTTTAATATAATACTGTCACTCATCAAAAACTAATCTAAATTAAATATTATATCATGTAAGTTTTGATAATTTTTTTCTCATCTTATTGCAGTTCTGTTTGCGATCATTTTCATTCAAGAAGCATTTGATTTTAAATCAGAGAGCAACCTCCTGCTGTCAATCACACACCACGGTTATTTTAAATAAAATCTAATTTCATGGGTTTAATCACTATAACTTTTCAATACATTTTAGCCATCCTCCACTTGAGAAGCTGCCAGACTTCAGAGAAGGACAGACTTCAGAAACTCCAAATTGAGGCTGGTTTTCTGCAGCTGTCATCATTATTGATCCCTCGTCGCGCTGAACTAATCAGGTCTCACTCTAATGTTTCCACAGAGCCTCTGATCAATGACACTCTGCCCTCCTGTATCACATGGAACTTCACACAGAAAGCGTGAACTGCACAGTTAATCCAATCCACTGCTGCTGCTCCGCTAAATCACCAACATGGCACATTAGACGGACAGAGGGGCGTGACCTATCAACAATTCTTAAAGTCATACCAAAACACCTCCCGAATGTGGATTTACAAAGTTTCAGTTCATTTTATAAGACAGGTAGGGAAATGTAGACGTCATAACATTTGTTGAATCTTATTTTATTTTTGTTTTATTTGTAGTCCACACACATATCTTGTCTTTTCATTTTGCTGAGACAAATGTGTTTTCTGATATTGGGCTATACAAATACAGTTTGATAACAGCAACAGAATAAGAGTGATGATTATGAATAAATAAAGAAGAATGAAAATGCAGCTAACAGTATGAATCTGTACTTGTAGCCTATGATGACTTTTTGCAGTAAAATTAAAAAACAAAAAGACCTGAAAAAGGCATCTAAATGTAAACATAGCAGTTAGCATTTAGTGTGAAACTGAACTAGCTCACAATGCTATTTGCAACTAGCTAATGGAGCCATTTTGTATTGAGCCAGAAAGTCATTTAGAAACATAACATGGAGAAAGTAACATTAGATTCAGGCTCAGCAAACCAAGGCTCATATTAAAAACAACAAAAGCCCCAAAACATTTGTTAGCCACCCTGAAAGACTGCATGCTACTTCTGCACAGCGTTGATTTGAGCTAAATGCTATCAGAGTCACTTTCATTCATCCGTGTCTCATGAGTTTATCCACATCCCTGGTCATGCTGTCTTTAGTAGAATGCAAACATGAAGCAAAGCCTATCTGAGACTGAACAAGATATCATACAGAGCTAATTAAACAACAGCTTGTGCACACACCGTCAACAACACTGTCATAATTGCCTCACAGCGCTAACGCAGGCTTTTAAGATTTCACATCACAAACAGTTTTAAATATTTGACGACGTCACAGACGAACAACTAATTGCACGTCTTTGGGGGACTGTTGCCCCCCCGAAACCCTGACAACCAAAACAAGTTTCCTCTAATTGACCTAAAATGAGCCATGTAACAAACAGAAATCCCTTTGATAGTGTGTCATCACTTCCTACAGACAAACTGAGAGCGACAGGGAAGAGAGGAAACGACGCGTCACCCTGTCTGTCTGCGAGTCCAGTGAAGAGAGAGCTCACAGATGCAGTCTGTCAGCAGACAAGTCACACATCAAACAGACTTACGAAGCTGCAAATTGCCACGTATCACAGAGGCAGTGTGGCATTAACATTTTTTTGTCTGGGGAAAACTACAAAGATATCAAAAAACCACCCCCTGTCTGACTAGGAGTGGTGTCTATAATTGTTTTAAGAATGTGTGTGTCAGCAGTTTTGCAGTAGCAGTGCAGGTGTGTGTGTGTGTGTGTGTGTGTGTGTGTGTGTGTGTGTGTGTGTGTTTGTGTGTGTGTGTGTGTGTGTGTGTGTGTAAACACTTAATGAGTTTTGTGGGGGGGAACTCCAAGATTTCCGGGATAAAAGTGAGACTGTGGTGTGTGTTTGGGCCGGTGTTACCTGCAGGCTGCTCGGATAACTTGATTAGCGGGTATACGGTGCTCTGTGTCCTCTGCACTGAGATGAAGTCTCACACAAGGGCACGCTGACACCAACACACACACTAGTTGAACAAAGGGACACACACACACACCATCTGTCATTTGTTCTTTCTTCCAAAACATGCATTAGGGATGGGAATCAGAGGCTCCTACACAACAGCATCAAGATACTTAAGTTATCGTACGGTATTATTGCGATTTGAAGTATTTTGCGATATGCAAATTATGCATTTTGTTAACATCTATGGTGATAACATTTATTAAGATTTGTTACCTTTTTTTAAATAATGCAGTTTGTCAACATCAAGAGGATAACTGGTACATTTCTGTTTTTCTGAAACTTCTTTCCAATCCCACTCAACTCGGCATCATCTAGTCTAGTGGACTGAAAAAAAGCTATTTTTACCCAAAGTATACATTTTTATTTACAACATCAATCCTTTCTACTACAAAACATCGGTACTTGTCGTCCAAGTATTGATACAATATTAAACTACTATGCCGTTTTAAGTTTTCCCCCCACCCATAACACACATGACGCCACAACCCCACCCAAAGTGTTCCTGAGGAGCAGAAACATAAGCGTCTAATCAGCAGCTCCATCGCCCCTCATGTGTCTCTCACTGTGACAGCTCTAATTTAAGCTCACGGCTAAATATACAGCGCGGCGCTGCACCTCTGACCGACTGCACCAGCGTCTTTGATGGCTCAACATCAAAGCTGGAAATCAACTCTTTAACTCGCAATATATTAATTCACTGGTTCTGCCTCTTTTTGCTGCTGAGATTAAAAAATTGGGTAAAATAGCTCATAATGTCAATCCATGTCTGTAATTAAGACACTTTACATTGTGGTTACTTTATACTCCTATTTCACGTTATTATTCAAGCCAATATTGTTCATTTTACTCCATTTAAGATAACTTACTAATTAGTGATTTTAAATATTGTTATCATCTTTTTTACAATATTAATTGGTTATAACATTGAAAGAACATACAGTCAACCCCCGCTAACCTTCAACATAACATATTTGGGTAAAACCAAGCCAAAAAGAGAATAAATTAAAATGTAACAAAGAGAGCAAAAACAAAACTCAAAAGTTGTCTTATTTCCCATAAATGACGGCATGTATGGATTTGGGAATGCCTTCCTGTGTCATTATTTAAACAATTACAGGTTGTGGTGCTGGTTAAAGCTTCTTCACCGCTCTAAATTCACAGGCGTTCCTAATGTGTGGTCTCTCTCTCCCTCGGGTCCTTCTGGGTCTGATTGTAGGACAGAAACAGATGTGTGTTTGTTTTTCACCACCTGAAAGCATGAGCGTGTGCACAGCTGTCTACCTGACCCAAATGTATCCATTACTGCTGAAACACCTCTTTTTTAGCGAGTGTGTGACCCACTTATATCACTTTATGTTTACCTGCATGTTCCTCCGCTTGGTATTTATAAGCCTTTTCCTCTAGGTGTGGACTGTATATTGTATGCGCCATGCAATGTGATATTTAAAACAACATTAGTGTGTGCAAAATGAAGTCTTTAAGTGTTCATATTTTCTGCTTTTCCTGATTTAGATCATAGTTAAATAAACACCTTTAGCATAAATACTCATTAAACGAGGTATTTTAAGCGTCATCCAGAGCGTAATTCTTTATTTTCTGAACAAAACGTTCAATTGAGAAACCAGAAGGACACTAAAGAGCCAAGGCCGTTTCCATAAGTAAAAATAACGCATGCTCAATTATCTATATCAGCTTCAACTAATGTTTTCCTTGGCTTAACATACGACCTTCAAACCCGCTTAAGTTTCATGAGTATTGGTCCAGTGGCTGTAATCCTGCTGACATAGAAAACAGATTACTGCCTAGGTGGAGGTAATAAGGCACATTAATACGTGTATGCACAGATTTTGAAAACATAGAAAGCAGGATGTTAGATCGACCAATCAGCTTGCTCACCATGAAGCTCCACACTGTACTTTTTTACATTTTGGAGGTTTGCACATCTCCTCTGCAAGCTTCTCTGTGTAGGATTGCCAAGGCGTTTCGATGTATCTCCACAGAAAGATAATTGCTTGGAGTCTAAACTTTTCTCAGCAGGGTTTTAGGACTATTTGGATCTGACTATATCATTTCTATATAACAACCACTGCATATTGTTTTATACATGGATGTAAGATAATACATTACATGTCACTTGTTAGACGCTTTTATCCAAAGTGACTCACATACTCAATACTGTGGGCAATCCCCACAGGAGCAATTCGGGGTGAAGAGTCTCAGGGACACAACGACATGATGACTACAGTGGGGTTTGAACCTGTTCCCTGATCCAAACACCAACGCACTAGGCCACTGCGCCACACGCCTAATAGAGTCTGAAGATCTCTCAGTTAGTTTTTTGGGGATAACTTAAACTAAATCATTTCCATATGACATACACGCCTATTTAACTAATTAGAATCAAGACTTTTTGCAACTTGTGAGCCATACTTTAATGCAGCTGATTCCACGCTGGTTGCAGATTAGCAGCAATTCAAAGGTGCTTTCTGTACCCTTTAATGCAAATGTTATGGGGACTGACACAGTTATGGAAATGTTGAGCTCTTCTGTGTTAGGTGCTGGTATAACTGTCAGAAATGCAGACGCTACGCTGACTGATATTGCTGAGCAGTGGACAGCATCAGAACACATTTAAGAGTGTACGTGCGTGACGACGTCTGATGGCTGTGCTGCGATTTATCCTCCGGCTGAACACTCCTGCCACTTCGTCTGCACGCCTGCTGCATATATTATCTTTGCATGTTATTTGTGTCCAAGTGACCGCATGTGGAAATGCATTTGAAAAGGTTTCCATGAATAAGAACACGCATAGGAGTGAATTCCTGCAAGAAACACGATGACCAGCTCCTCGCAAACATGAAGAGAAAAGCAAAGGACTGAAGAGGAAGCGGTGAGAAAGTGGTTTAGGGTCACTCGAAGTAGATTACTGAAGAGGGGCTGGTTATAACGAGAGGAATAGAGGAACAAAGGATGAAGGAGATGCAGTAGAGAATGGAGAGTAAGAGGTTGAATGAGATGAAATTAAGGCAGAGGCTTGGAGAGAGCAGGTTCGAGGGAAAGGAGAGAGGGGTGTTAAAGAGGTTAGGAGGGAACAAAAGCAGTGGTGAGTGAGGAGGAAAAAGGGAGGATTAATAGGAGATGAGTTTAGATGGAAGAAATCAAAAGAGCGTGGCGTTTAGAGGCACTTCAGAGAGATGAGGTTGAAAAGTGCGGCCCTGCTAAGAAGAAGGTTTCCTGCAGATCCTTGAGAAGTCTAAAAAAGCATTCAGCTAAAAAAAAGGCCGTATTAAAATATTTTAAATCCAGCTCAAACGTAAAAACGCTAAGACATATTGCCAATTAAACTTTCTGAATAATTTACAGAAAGCCTCTTGCATTCATTTCCTTGGAACCATCATAGATAACCAACAACACTCCTATTTGTTTGCAGGGGCGTGATTCACAGAGCAGATGTCTGCAAGCGAACGACATATGGCGAGGTGCAAATTCAATAAAAATTCGCTATTCAACCATGATTTTGGATACAATGCACGGTGTTTTCTGTGCAGGCAGTGTTTCAGATTATTGATATTGAACCAAAAGGCATTTAAAGGCTCTCAAAGAGTCTTAAAGGTGCCCTATCATGCAAAATGCACTTGCTGATGTCTTTTATACATCAATATGTGTCAGGGAACTCACAGAGTGTCAGAAAATAAAACCCTCTCTCTTTTCCTCCGTACCCACATCTCTAAAAACGGAACTGATCCAGCCGAGAATCATCCATTCTCTAACAGGGCTGGAATAGAGGGATATGAGTGATATCTAAAATGTTTTTAATATATTTGTATATATCTGAGACCCATAATATATGCCTGAAAATAGCAGACTTTCATCGGACTTTCCTTTAGCTGCAGGAACACTGGGATGTCCGTGAATAACATGCCATAACACTGCAATCCCTCACAGTGTGCTGTGTGCATGTCATGTGTCAGGAGAGGGTCCCACAGAGGTAATTGAATCAGGACTTTAAACACCAGGGGAACAGACCCGGGGCGAGGGGGGAGGCACAGCTGGAAAAGCAACAGCCAAACCTTTCAAAGTAAAATCAAGGGAAAGGAAACACTGGGGAGTGACTGCGGTGTCCAGAGAGCTGACTGCACACGGCCCTGCAGGTGCAACGCTGTTATATTCAAAATACCCCATGAGTTCTGACTCTTTTCAGCCCACCGCCGCCCAATATGTCTTGGTTTGGTTTTATGTAAACTGCAATCATAACTGTAATCGTCCATCACGGTGTGAAATGATGAGTGAAAATTGATTCAAACGGCCCAGACAAGCACCTGAGATAATCCACAATAAATAACTCTAACAACCGCACTGTTTTCACTGACTGGAAAATGTTGCTGTGGAAGAAACCGAGTTTAAAGTGTTGTGTTTGTTTTTTATAACAGGGCTATCAAGCAAACTACTGCTATTGTAAAGAGGAAATTGGCCGTAAAAAAGTTCCTTCTGCTTCCTCGTGCCTCAAAGGAGGGAGGTTCATGCGGGAGCGGTGTGTAAATAAACATAAACAACAGTGTAAACGAGCCCGCCTAATGGGGATAAAAAGTTGGTGTTAGTCGCCCGTACAGCTGGGCCAGACTGTTAATGTCGGCACTTTTTCTATTAGACGGGACCCCCTGGCTGCCTCGCACAATTATGTTATTCTTCTGGGGCCGGGAGTGTGGGTGTCTGCTTTGTGAGACTGTGTCTGGAGGTGATAAAACAGCACATAAATAATGACTTAATGATCGCCTCCACCCTTTCCTGTAATGATGACAATGGAGCTTTCCGAGCGGGGTGATCCACATGTGGCCTCCAGGTGTTCTCAACCCCACCTCGGATACTTTTAACCTCTCAAATCGCCATGCACGTCCACGTTTTATTTTGCACATCCATCTATAGAAAGAATTATTTCCCGTGTGTGCATTCATCTTGTTGCAAATGTAGAAATATGCAATCCAATAAGTCTGAAAGCTTTGTGTTCTCAAGGGAGTGACACAGCTGGATGATCCGCATTACTCAACCCGTCAAGCTGCGTTCTTGAGTGTGTGGAAGTGTGTGTTTGAAACAGAAGCAGAACAAGGGAATATAGGAAAGAAACTGGACTTTTTGACACAATGGCGCAGAAATGAGAGGTTCGGCGAAATTATAGTCGAGCCGCTCAGGAACAAATAACTATAATTGTTTCTCTCGTGGGTTCTGCTGCACTGCTATACAACAAAAGCAGAACATCCTGTGACTGCTCTGCAATTAACATCCGCTCCCCCTTCAGGGTAATCACACTCTGCGGCTAAATATGATGATTTGATCAAGATCGTTTGTGCCTTTTAAATCATTTTGCCGTCACTTAACAGGCTTTCCCAGGTACTGAAAGGCATCATTTCGCCTCAGGAGTTCAGGGGGAAATCTGGATGTCATCAACTCATACTGCACAAGAGAAAAAGATGACTAAGAAGCACTAAAGAGTGAGAATCTAAGATGAAGCGGAGTGACTGTAACCTGCCAATTACTGTAATTGCCTCCACTAGAAGTGATGAACCCTGGACATCACACAAATGGGTGCAATTACAATAAAAAAACCTGTAACACTTTAGTAAATCTGGCTTTTGCAATGCGTTTTAGTGTTTCATCAACAACCAAACTGTGTTTTAAAAGCACCGAAACACTCAACTGTCAATAGTTGTATCACGCCAGTTTTTGATTAGCTGGAGTTTGCACGTTTTTCTTTAATGGGATTCTGTAGTGCCGGCATATAAACACATCTACAAACTGCAGTTGTGGACAAAGACTGTAGCCTGCTAACATGACTTGTTAATGTTAACGTATGAGTGTAATCTTCCACCATATGAACAGTTTGTATACAGATATGTGTGGTCCAGCTTCAAATGCATTTCTGCCTTTTCATCTTCATAACCACAGTTGTGATTTTTTCAGGAGAACAAAGCAAGAAAGCCCTGTTTACAAACATTCCTATGTACGCCTTTACCGAGAAGAAACACATTTGCCATGATAAATTGTTTGTTATTATATATGGGGCCCGGCGAGGAGTAGAGGGGGAGACAGCGTGGGAGTTAGGCTCCGCTGAGGACAATGATGGGTGTCAGAGAGACCTGCCATCGCCTGTGGGACCGAAATTGTTCCAGGAAACAGAAACCGCTGGTCTTTGAGCCCGTTAATGCACAACACCGGCCGTAAAACGGAACATTTACTGTCCTCCAGTCCCAGATACATCCCTGCACTCTGACCCTCACATATCAGACGAAGGGAGGGGGACGATGATATCCCTCTGGGGACGACTGAAGTGTTGTATTAATATTATGGTACTCAGCGCAGTGAAGAGGTGAGTCGAGCTGAAATAGGGTTGCGGTAAAAAAGGGAAAAACATCTCCAGTTTCTTTCAAATTGATCCAGAAAAGTTTGCAGATCAGCAGTTTTTTTCAGCACTAAACAAGAGAATCTATCTTTCCACGCACAATTACCGCCTGAGCATCAGCTACTTGACGGTCTCTAGCAACAGTTTCCTCCTCTCAGTGTGAGATACAACTCCCCTTTGTGTGCTTTTCCAAAGTCAATAAAAAGACGACGACCCTGCCCTTAACTGCTGCAGAGAAAGGAGTACTTCTCTACCCACAGAGCCTTTGGGGAACAGCGCGGAGCACAAAATAGATCAGGATGCTGCGGGGCCTTGCTTCACAGGGGCAGAGGTCTATTTTTAATGACAACAAGAGCGCTGCAACAAAGTGTTGTGGTAGGGCAAGTCCAGAGGAGATTCATGCTCTGCGTAGGAGTTCCTCCCTCGCTGCGCTCTGCAACAGCTTGAATCCAAAACAACAGAAACGTTTCCAGCAATAACATATATTTCATACTGATTTGTCTGAGCACATCTCGGCGTATCTTCATTAAGGAAAACCAGACAGTTGTCTTTTCTTCTTTAAGTCTCTATTCCCTTCTTTCTTTGCACACCTACATGTGTTTCTCCCTGAAAGCACAGCAAGAAGGAACAGGTCATGTGTGGTGAGCTTAAGGTCAACAAATGGGGTCAGTGAAACTGGATCCTTTCCTCTCGTTGACCCCCGGAGGCCCGACACCTGAGAGCTGCTCTTATTTGTACACAGAGATGTTTTGTCATCTTTCTGTGAACTCATTTTGAATGTTATCAGGACATTAAATGCATGTTATCAAGGTGCATATGCAACTTCTTTAAAGGTTGGAGTTACCTAAGGTTTTGGTGTCAAACTATCTGGTTATAAGTGGGAAAATATCCCATCAGGGGTCAGGGTTATGGGGTTATTACGTAACCTGGCGTAACTGAGATACTGTATGTGACGTGACTTTGCTTACGTAAACTATATCAGTTTAAATAAGTCAATGTTGACTTTTGGTTTCACACCGGGCACAAACTCCAGCCTCCTGGGGAAGAAAAGGTTCTTAGTTTGTTTGACTCTCCCAGCCTAAGACGTCTTTATTGCTCTGTATACAATTTCACACATAACTACTAAGTGACTAGATAATGAAAGCATTTTAAACATGTAGTTAGTGTAGCAGTCCCCCTGACCACTGATTATGACATTTGAATTGGCTTATTTCATCTAAAGTTGGTGCTATTTCTATCTCTCCACCTCTATCTCCATCTTTATTATACAATGCTGCACCTTTAAAGTTCATCTCTCCTGTTCAGGCAACACAACTGCAAAGGGTGTGTGTACACTGGGTTGTGTTTTTTCAGGCACTTTGGTGTTGAGCCTTCTCTTAGACAGAGGAGGGAAAAACACAAACCTCATCCCAGAGAATCTTAAAACAATCCTCTTCAGTCCCAACAGGGCAGGAGAGGAAGCACAACTCTTGAACGTAACTCACTTGTTTTGAGGGAACACAATAGAGCCAGAGCTGAGAAAGACATACTTTGATGTTTCATGAACAGCATGATACGAGCAACACTGTAGATGGAAAGACAGGCAGGCAGCACCTCCAGAGTAACTCCAGTATCACTGAGGCTTAGTACCTGGCTAGACTTTAACAGACGTAATGTTCCATAACAAAATATCCCTTGAAACTCACATTGTGTTCAACAGTATTAAACTCCAAATGACCATTTCTTCTCGAGTAATGAGCTGAGAAGAGTCAGCTTAGCGTTCTGTAAGAGTGTAATCTACAAAATAAGGGTTTGACCGCTGGCAGAGAGCCAGGCAGGTTTCTAACTGAGGGCTCATTCTTCCTGATGGTTAGGAGATGTTATCCAGCAGGAATAACAAGCGGCGTGTTATTCACTGCTGGTGGTTTGGATCAGACCACACATCCGCACCTTCAGAACTGAGGCAGCATTGTGTCTACGAGCAGGGGTAGGGTAGACCACACCCACACACCCCCCCACACACACACACACACACACCCCCCCCCACACACACACACACACCCCCCCACACCCCCCCCCCACACACACACACCCCCCCCCACACACACACACACACCCCCCCACACACACACACACACACCCCCCCCCCCAACACACACACACACACACACACACACACACACACACACACACACACACACACACACCCCCCCACACACACACACCCCCCCCCCACACACACACACACCCCCCCCCCACACACACCCCCCCCCCACACACACACACACACACACACACACACACACACACACACACACACACACACACACACACACACACACACACACACACACACACACACACACACACACACACACGCACGCACGCCACCCCCACCACCACCACCACCACCACCACCACCACCAGTAAAGTTCACGACTCACGGGTCTCCTGTCTGGAGTGTGTGCAGTGTTTCTGGGAAACAATACAGCAGGTGTGTGTGAAGGAGAAACCACACAATTGTGTTTTCTAACTTTTCTTTCAAGGGCGCAGGTTTGGTTCAAGTCAAAGGTCTCCCAATTACTTAATATGTAAATTGCTGCATTTTTAATGTGGCACCTACCAAAAATAACATTTGGGTACCTTGTTAGAGACTTTAACTTGAAAAATATGCAATAAGGGGAAGTGTAGAGTAGAGATCCAGTCACCTCCTGCAATAAGGAAGAGGCAAAAGAAGCTCTTACATCCTTTACTTAACGAAAAGTACAAATACAGCAATTAAAAATACAGCCAAACAAAACAGAAAATCCTAAATATACTATGCACGATGCATGCATAGTGGATCAAATCAAATCAAGTTTTATTTATATAGCACATTTATAAACGATTTTTGGTCGATACTATCCTGTATATGTGTGCGTCTCTAAAAGATAAATCTGAAGGGTGATGAGATCATATATTTTTAGAAAAGAGGAAAGTGACACAAAGCTATCTACTATCTAATAAAGACATCTGTAAAGTTTTGAGGAAAAAGGCCTCAAACTGCAAACAACCCTAAACTTTTTAGCGAGATGCAAAAAGATCGTGAACCACAAAGCTCATTATATGTTTTTTAATGCATCTGAGTGTATGTAGTGACGAGCTGTCAAATAAGTTCAGCAGAATAAAAAGAATGTAAGAATTATAAATTAGTATTGATGGAAACAAACTGAAATGAAATGCAGTCATTTTCCAGCCATGTTTGCAGCCTGAGAGGCGAAACCCGGGGCGAAGCAAGCTCCACATATTGCTTTGACTGCAAGGCAGGAATTGAAAGTGACTCAGGAGAGCGTATTGACATTAATGGTAACAACATTTGACTTTTAGAGTGCTGACAGTGTACTGGAGAGAGATTTTAGTGTCAAAATAAAAAGTGGGGGAGACATGCCCCCTTAGTGTACCTCCATTTTGCCTTACTGTCAGTTCCCCCTTCTCTTTCTGCCTGAGTCTCTTTCCCGTCCTGTGTCTGTCCGTCCCTCTCTAAGGTTGGCTCTGACAGATGGATCCAGCAGACAGATGCATCTTGGGAGCGACTAGACAGCCGCCTCTCCAGAGAAACTCGTCGGTGTATTCCTAACAATTTCCCTGGAACACGCTCTGCCTGTCTGCTCGTCAATCCTCATATCGACCCTTCTATCTCTACATAATTCCTCTTTCTTTCCCCTCTTTCCATTCATAAAGCAGCGCAGGTCCTCTTTGTGTTAGAAAGTTCTTATCTGCTCACCTCTATGTCCCCTTTATATCTCTCCTCTAATCTCTCTTCCACTCCCGTTTTTCTTGCCAGGCCAAAACTACAAATAGTTATCTTTTCAGATGTTATCGCAAACTTTCATATAAGGTCGGATAAAAGGAAAATAGCGCGCTCGGTTCATTCATCAGAGGCAGCATCCTTTTGCATCTTGAATATTTATTTTTCGAGGATATTGCTCTGATTAGCCCTTCGTAATGATTTCAAAGTAGAGATAAATGTTTTCATTTGCAGAAGATTAAAGGATTTTCTGCATGTATATCCTCTCATTGATCAAATTACAGCTTCTGCGGCGCGCTTCAGATGGAGCTCTGATAGTTATAAACACATCACATCAAAAGAGCTTCTTATCGTATAATGATTTGCTCTGTAAAGATAAGAGGCTGCGATGTGTGTCCCAGGAGGAAAACTCAAGCCAGCGAGAGACAACATTACCTCCTGCAGATATTAAAACTTAGTACAACATCTCACAAGTAAACAAACAGGAAGCAAATAGGATGCAGGCTGCTGGTAAAACATAGCGACGAGTGTCAAAGTCTCGCAGTCCAGTTCTGCTCTAAGAGGAACAAGCATCTCCTCTAAAGGAGAAATATACGAGCTGAGTGCCACTATCAAATGATCCTCTCATTCATGCTTCACAGTCATTCATCTTGCAGGGAAATACAGCTGGGTGCAGAGGGGAAGGAAAGTGTGTTTCTCTGTGTGTTTGGTGACAAGTCATGAGTCATTTCTCCCTTCAAACGGCCCTGTGGCGCTCATTCAGTCAATAAACAAAAACCAGCCGAGCCTCTTCACTCCTTCTTCCCTAAACTTCTCTCTTTTCACCCGGGCCCTTTCTCATTTCTCTAACTCCCCTCCTCGACTCCTATCCTCGACTCCTATCCTCGAGACTTAGTCTCGCCCACAGGAGATGCGAGCCGAGGAGCCGAGGAGGGGAACCGAGGAGAGAGGAGGGGAGCCGAGGAGAGAGGAGGGGAAGCAGCAGGCAGTTAGAGAAATGAGAACTCCTCTCCTCTGAGCGGTCATTTTAAAGAGACGTCCATTAATGATGACAGGAGGCACAGCAGCCCTCTGTCTGATGGACAGATGTGTTCATGATGACTTATATATTTACTTTAATTCATTCACAGTGCGGTATAATGAGACAATAACAGGCTACAGATGCGAACATACACACACACACACACACATATATATATATGTATATATTTATATAAATATATACAATTTCAGAATCAAACAGAGCACTCTCATAATAACGTAACACTATCAGAGACTGGATATATCCCCCCCCAAAAAAGTTGTATTTACAAGTATTAAAAGTAAGCAGAGGACACCAAACCAACTGAGACCTGTCTGTCCGCTGCATCTCCGCACACACTGTACCACACACACACACCTACACATAATCAGGCTACAGCCGTTTTAATATTGACTCTTTGTTTGTTTGTAGATATCTACTAAACTACAGCAAATAAAGAGAGTAGGCCTGTTATACTGAGTGATATATATTATACACACTGCTCTGCTTTCTGCACGGACCTCACAGCTGTTCTCTCTGGAAACATTGCGTTACGATGAGAGCAGTAACCCAGGGGATGCATGCAAAGCTGTCATTGGCTGAGATAAGTCCGGCCGTGCGTCACGACTCTTTGAAACATCTCTGTTCCCGGAAATGCATCCACGAAGGAGCCGTGGAGAACCGTGGAGGACCCATCAGTGTATCCTCGGTTAGAGCTCCTCGACGCTCGATCCTCGGTCCTCGAAGTGCATTTAGAGAAATGAGATGTCCTTCAACATGGCGCGCTGAAATTCATTTCCGGGTCACTACCGGAGGACCGAGGAGTCGAGGAGTCGAGGAGGGGGGGGATTTGATGAAATGAGATCAAATGGTTTCCCCCCCCGACTCATTACACCTCGTCTCCTCCTCCTCTCCTCGCCTACAACAAACTCCAAACTTAAATAAGTTCACAATAATCGCTTCTCCCTTTGTCACAGAAGCCTGGATCCATCTCTGTGTAACCTTTTCAAACATCGTCTTGGCTTGATCCCCAGAGAGGAAGAGGCTTTGGGGATTATTTAATCGTGACCCACATAGAGTCTTCTTCCTGTACGGCTGGTGAAAAAGACAGATTCCTCTGCTCTGCTTTTTGAGGTTGCAGCGGAGAGAGGGACAGCGCTAATGCAGTGTAACAACGCAGGCGAGTGAAGGCTGCTTTAATTCCCTTTGACGTGCGGACATTAAACTAGATGTTTTACTCAAACCACAGACATCCACTTTTGGATCCAAGCAGCAGAAATAATGGTGCATCCAGGATCACATAACGCCGCCTGTGCTACACCCCGTGAACTCAAATGATTTCCGCACCTGCCCCTGTGCTGTTTCTGCTGCTTAGCATGCAGTGTGAAATTATAACAGCCTCCCCTGTGTGCTTTACAAGAATCTGTCCCATCAGAGAACGGCTGTGTTTCCACTTTTTATCACTTCATTTCCACCTCTTTGCACAAATATGTCCTCATTATGTTTGCGTGTGTCCTGTTTTCACTTTAACAGCCTGGTTTCCAGCTGTGCAGCATTATAGGATAATATTCCTCGCAGAAAATAAAACGCAGAGCTGACCTTGACAGAGAGATGTTTACCCGAGCTGCAGACTTGTGTGCGGATAATGCTATGTTGAGTTGCATTGTGCACCCCACTTAATAGCTTCCTCGCAAACTCTATGGCAACCGCCGCGACCCTTTGACCTTTCGAGTGTCCTGGATGATAAACTTTCATTATGCCAACATTATCTGTTTTCTGTGACTGACAGGGCACTCAAACCCCTGCAGGAAACCTCGGAGTATCCATAGCAACTGGTGGAAAAAGAAAAGAGTTGTTTACGAACACCCTGGAAACTTTCTCTGTTATACAAGGGTAAAAAATGTATCTGAAAAGCCGCTAAATAAGCACGAAATCACACAAAAGATGAATTTGCGTCCCGTCACATTTGGGATGATTCTCAGGAGAAATGAGAAGAGGCTGCAGAACAAGGAGATAATGGTAAAGTGGTTGTGATGTATAAATAGCCTGTGGTGTTGACAGGACAAAGCAGAACAGCAAACCTCTCCAGCTATTGTTTGCATCTCCAAGTTTACTCACAGCCAGTAAATCATCCACTGAGGAGAATCTGTGCAAACCAATAAACTTTGTGAGGCAGTGTGTGCACGGACAGAGGTGGGAAAAGTACTCAGATCTTGTACTTGAGTGAAAGTAGAAGTACTCAGGTCTTGTATTTGAGTAAAAGTAGAAGTACTCAGGTCTTGTACTTGAGTAAAAGTAGAAGTACCAGAGTGTAGGAATACTCTGTTACAGTAAAAGTCTTGCATTCAAAATTTTCCTCAGGTAAAAGTATAAAAGTATTCTCATCAAAATATAGTGAAAGACAGTAAAAGTAGTCGTTGTGCAGATTGGTCCATTTCAGAATAATATATATGATGTGTTTTATAATGATTGATCATGAAAGTGTTCTCAAAGCTGGTGAAGGTGCAGCTAGTTTGAATGACTTTGTAGACTGCAGGGTAGCTTGTGGATTTACTCCAGGTGGAACTAAAGTCTGATTTAACACTTGATTATATTTCACATCATTCATCCAGATCTGTGAAGTAATTAAAGGGATTAAATACATGTAGTGGACTAGAAGTACACCATGTACCTCTGAACTGTAGAGAAGTAAAAAGTAGCTAAAAAAGGATAATTAAGGAAATCAAAGTAAAGTAGAGTCTCTCAAAATTACTTACTTCACACCTCTGCATGTAACCATTCAACCTGACCCTTTGTGCACGGACACACTCTCCCGTAGCTCCACCTTGCTGCTGTCGGATAAATCAGTAACCAAAGGGCCTCAAAGAGCAGAGGGTGACGGCTGTTTGCTCTACACGTGCATGATAATGCCTTTCACTTTCCCTCTCACAGCGCCCGACCCCCCGAGGAGACGCACAATCACAAAGGTCGACCACAATGGGCTTGTCATTCAATCGGTCGCCTTGGCAACACAGACATCCCGCCGAGACCACCGGGGTCATTTTCATCAGGGACCCCGACCCCGCCCCCACCCCCTCCGGCTGGGACTAATTGCCGTGTTTGTGCTGGTGGGCTGTGTCAAATTCCCCACACAGTGCAAATATCAATCAGGCTAATCATGTGCTTTTCACTATACGCTGGAATGTGAGGCTGGTATCGTTTTACTGCTGCTCCCCCGCATCTGCTGCTCATCACTGATATGACTTTATGGGGCGAGAGCAACAGTGATAATGTCGTTCAGAATTTATGTGCACTATATTATCCACCTGCCAATTATTTTCTCAATTAGCGCAGTAATTGTGGTCATTAAAGTGTACAGGACAGTTTCCCCAAAGCCCAAGGTGACACTTTTAAATCTCTCGGTGCATGCAAGAGACAGTCCAAAACACCAAGAAGTTTAATTTACTTTAACAAAATATCAAGGAAACTAATATTCACATCTGAGATCCAGTTTGTTGTTTTCAGCCTTTCAGACTTAAATAAAGTTTGCCAGTGCATTTTTTTCAATTAAACAACATAATCTACTAAATCTACAAATGTCTAAAAGGCAAGGCAATGTCTTCAAATGACCTACCAGCTGCAGAACTATGTACCTTTAGTTTACAAAGATTTAAACAGAGACAAGCATTAAGTCTCACAGCGATAAGCTCCAACGAGACAATGTGGAGTTTATTTCGCTTAAAAAACAACCTAATCTGAAACTAAAACAGTTGCAGAAACTGATTAATTGACCAATCGTTGCAACTGTCGTTTTATCTCTATGTTGTTTCTCAGCTGCAACTTTTGCCAAAAGGCATCCCGCCGCATGATTCCTTGATTGAGCATTTCCTCACTCCCTCCCTTTCTTGTCTTGTATTTCTTTCTTTTATTTAATCTGTTTTTCCTGTCTTTTCCGGGGGGGGGGGGAGGTTTCAGCATCCGACGTCTAATAAAAGCCTGCAGTCCAGAGTAATTCTACCATCTGGATGAGGGTCCCTTTTCTTCCATCGCTCGGCACAGTGCGACAGGACAGACGAGCCTCATCATCCTCGTGGGTCTGACTGAGGCCAGAAGATCAGAGGAAGCTCACTGTGCAGCTTTCAAGCCCCGGAAAAAACAAGCACGACCACAACAACCAGCAATGACTCTCGATGAAAGGGACAAGCTTGTTATGGACACAACATCCCTATTTACATGTTCCCTAAATAGGTGTTTGCCTCTGGCTTAAAAGAAAACAAATGCCGAATAAGTGACTAAGTGGTTAATCACCAATCAGCCAATCAGCACGATCAAGGATGGAGATTAGCATTCTGGGCCGGGGAGAGCCAAGGACAGAGCCGCAGGGTAACTGAGGGGAACATGAACCAAATATATTATCTCTGCACCTACAGCACAAACACAGCTTCACCATCGGCTGTGACTAATCTTCTTCACACACAAAGTGACGCTCTGACGATTCGACTTTTGTAAAAGAGAAAGGCCCGGGTTCAGTTGGAATGTAAGTAAAGTTCAAAAAAATGTATGCTACTTCTGAAATCACTTTTTTTTTTAATAGTTCTACAAAAACCTCCAAGGACTCAGCTCTGCCTCCATTGTGTGGAGAGGCTGAGGTTGGAGGTGTTTCAGTTGAAGGTCTGAAACTCAACAAAGAGATTTGCAGAAGATCCAGTCTCTTTCATTAAATGGGAAAAAATGTATGAAATGCAAGTGTTAAACTCTACACAATCTGCACGTCTCATAAAAGGGCACACACACAACAGCATCTCCTTCAAAACAGTGACAGCAAGAAGAAGAATCATCAGACTCAGCCAAAGGTCAAAGCAAAAGCACTGCTGTGATTCACGAATCTCAACACAATTACCCAATTTTCTTTTCAGGTTTCTTTTCATAACCATAAGCAGTCGTATGTTCCATGCCAACTCATATATTTGCTGCAGTAAATGCATGAGACGTATGCTAAAGAGACTATTGATTAAAACACCAGACCCCAATCCGTTTTCAAAAGATATTAAAAAATAAGTTGTAGTCTAGAAATAAATGCTGATGGGGATGTGGAGATGGCTGCACTCTGCCAGCACCACCAAGTGGTCAGACATTGCAAAACAACATGCAAAACTTCCAAAACTGATCATTGATATTCTCAGATTTTCCATTTGTGCAATAATGTATGGATCCTGTGAGACTCTGTAACATATTCAAACTTTTCCTAACTTGTGGTTTCACTGTTAGATAGAGAGAATATATTGACAAGCTGTAAGACTCATGGGTTTATTTCTAGGAGAGCACCTCGGCTTTGGAAATGGATGCAGAAGCCAGAGTTAAATCTGAATATTATTCACAATCCATAATAAAATCCACTCAGTCTTACCAAGTTAGATGCCCAACTCCCGGTCATCTATAGGGAACGAAGCTGCGCGTGTTGTCCCGCTGAGAGCTGGGAAAGAAAAGATGAAGATGATATATCCTCCGTGTCTTTCCAGAAATCTGTTAAACTCCTTCTCTCCTCTGCACAGATCCCTCTGCTCCCTCCGGACTCCTCGGTGCTATTTCTGCTTCCCCAGAGCAGCGCTGTGTCCCGGTGGCTCCGCGGCGCACGGGTTGTAACCGGACACCGCACTGTCGCGCTGCGCCACAGACAATGTGCCTCCGCTCTTTAGGGGAGGGGGGAGAAGCCGACACGGGTGCCAAATAAGCGAAAGCGCAGAACAGAACTATCCTTCACCTGAAACAGGGAGAGCTTGTGCGCTAAAAGGGAGAGAAAGCCAGTGGATGTGTCCTCGCTTCTCTCTCTCACAGCTGCGCAGATACCGCGCACGGTGCAGACGGAGCAGTGCGCGTCCTCTCCACAGAAACGTGGCACAGCTGCCCTGCAGGTGGAGCTCAGGAATACACTGCCGAGACCACCAGTCAGAGCCACACGTGGGCTGAGACCTGGACAGTTTGAAACTATTTACGCGTCTGTACCTTAGTATGATGCCCAAATCCACACTGGCACCAAGGAAGTAGATCTTCAGATTTGCTCTGGCTTCATGTCTGCCAAATCATTGGTTTCACAATTCTATCTTTGGTCATCGGTGGAAGAAGTACTCAAATATATTACTTAAGTAAGTAAAAGTATAATACTACATTATTCAAATACTCTGTTACAAATAAAAGTCATGAATGTGGAGCTCAGGAATAAAATGCTGAGACCACCAGAGCCACAAGTGGGCTGAGACCGGACACTTTTAACTATTTACTGTACGCTTCTTTACCTAAATATGATGCCCACACCTGACAAGTAGATCTCAGATTGGCACTTGATTTCATGTCTGCCAAATCATTGATTCCACAATGCTTTCTTTGGTCATGGGTGGAAGGAAGTGTTCAGATCTTCAGAGGTGGAAGAAGTACTCAAATACATTACTTAAGTAAAAGTAAAATACTACATTATTAAATTCCTCTGTTACAAATTAAAGTCATGCATGTGGAGCTCAGGAATAAACTACTGTGAGATCTGGTCAGTTTTAACTATTTGTTTACCTAAATATAATGTCCAATATCCAACTGACACCAAGAAGAAAGTAGATCTCAGATTTGCACTGCATGGCATTCATAATATTGCTTCAATAAAAGCACACAAATATCAAGTACCGGTAAAGTTTCTCATTATGCTCAATGGTCCATTTCAGAATAGTTCATTACCAGATTATAATTACTGATGCATTCATTTTACTTTTGCAGTAAGAGAGGAGCTACTGTAATGACTTTATAACTGCTAGATAGTTTAATCGACAGTAATATATTATATTTCATACGTTTATTATATGTGCAAAGCAACTGAGGCTGTGGAGCAGACATATCAAGTTGCAGAAAATAGAAATACTATCAAAATCTAACTTGAGTAGATGTACTTCATTCAATTTGCATTAGTGCTGTGATCTTTTGCTAAATTATGAACCATCTAGAGAAGTAGCTCCATATATTATGTCTGGAAAAAACTCCCCAAAATCTGCAGGTCTACTGCAACGCTCACTTCTTAAATCAAGGCTGAAACTTTTGTTTGTCGCTGCTTTAAAAAAACAAAACGTTTTAATCTCCTACATCGCTCTGGGTGTTGAGGGACTGTCATGGTTGACACGTCTCATTAACGTTGCGTGGAAGTCGGAAACAGTACCGAAGGAGTGGCAGACCGGGGTGGTGGTTCCCCTTTTCAAAAAGGGGGATCAGGGGGTGTGTGCCAATTACAGAGGCATCACACTACTCAGCCTCCCCGGGAAAGTTTACTCTAAGGTACTCGAAAGGAGGGTCAGGCCGATTGTCGAACCTCAGATTGAGGAGGAACAATGCGGATTCCGTCCTGGTCGTGGAACGACGGATCAGCTTTTTACTCTCGCAAGGATCCTGGAGGGGGCCTGGGAGTACGCTTATCCGGTCTACATGTGTTTTGTAGACTTGGAGAAGGCGTATGACCGAGTTCCCAGGGAGTTACTGTGGGAGGTGCTGCGGGAGTATGGGGTGAGGGGGTCTCTACTCAGGGCCATCCAATCTCTGTACTCCCAAAGCGAGAGCTGTGTCCGGGTCCTCGGCAGTAAGTCGGACCCATTTCCGGTGAGGGTTGGCCTCCGCCAGGGCTGCGCTTTGTCACCAATCCTGTTTGTAATATACATGGAGCGGATTTTGAGGCGTAGTCAGTGGGGGAGGGGGTCTGCAGTTCGGTGGACTAAGGATTGCACCACTGCTTTTTGCAGATGATGTGGTTCTAATGGCTTCATCGGTCTGCGACCTTCAGCACTCACTGGATCGGTTCGCAACCGAGTGTGAAGCGGCTGGGATGAGGATCAGCACCTCCAAATCTGAGGCCATGGTTCTCAGCAGGAAACCGATGGGCTGTCCACTCCAAGTAGGGAATGAGTCCTTACCCCAAGTGAAGGAGTTCAAGTATCTCGGGGTCTTGTTCTCGAGTGAGGGAACAATGGAGCGTGAGATGGGCCGGAGAATCGGAGCAGCGGGAGCGGTACTGCACTCGCTTTACCGCACCGTAGTGACGAAAAGGGAGCTGAGCCAGAAGGCAAAGCTCTCTGTCTTCCGGGCCATTTCCGTTCCTACCCTCACCTATGGTCATGAAGGATGGGTCATGACCCAAAGAACGAGATCGCGGATACAAGCGGTCGAGATGGGTTTTCTCCGCAGGGTGGCTGGTGTCTCCCTTAGGGATAAGGTGAGAAGTTCAGTCATCCGGGAGGCACTCGGAGTTGAACCGCTCCTCCTTCACGTCGAAAGGAGCCAGTTGAGGTGGTTCGGGCACCTAGTTAGGATGCCACCTGGGCGCCTCCCTAGGGAGGTGTTCCAGGCACGTCCAGCTGGGAAGAGACCGAGGGGTAGACCTAGGACCAGGTGGAGGGATTATATCTCTTCGCTGGCCTGGGAGCGCCTTGGGACCCCCCAGTCAGAGCTGGTTGATGAGGGGAAAGGAAAGTTTGGGGCTCTCTGCTGGAACTGCTACCTCCGAGACCCGACCACGGATAAGTGGAGAAGATGGATGGATGGATGGATCGCACTGCAACTTTTATTCTTCTATTTACTTGTCATATTCTATTAGAGCTCTTTATTGAGATTTTTTATTATATCCTTTTGAAATGTCTGTTTTTATGCTTTCAACGTTTTCTGTTGTTTATAAGAGTTTAATCCCCCTGTGGTTTCTCTTTTCCAGGGAGGTCAGAGATCAACATCAGCCTAAGAAAAGCACCCACTCCTCAGGCATTTGAATGTTAAACAGGAAGTAAAACTCATGTAGGACAAACAGTAAAACTCTTGACATTTAAAAAAACCCTTTTCAATCCTCTAAAGTGTTATTTTAAGTTCAGCAGCAGAGAATATCCTATATTGTGGATAAAGGGTATTGCTATGCAGGGCCCAACACATTTCTTTATCAGAGATAAGAGCAGAGAGGGTGATTCTTCCAGAACAGCAAATTGCTCCTTTTAGAAAGTAAATATGTCATGTCAGATATGAATAGTGTGAGCAGAGGGGAGATGCAGAGCGACAGCAGCGTGTTGTTGTGCCATTGTGTTTTTTAAATGTGGCATCCCCCCCCATTCAATTACCTATTTATCCTCTGGTGAATGAGGAGTGTGGTACACAGCTTTAAGGCTCTGACAGCAAGTGTGTGTCTGTCTTTTTGACTGACAACAACAGCCTGTTAATACGCCTCTTCATTCAGCAGGAACGTGCTCCTAACCCTCATCTATATACAAATCAGGTCATTTTCATAAAATGTAGCTACCCAAAAGCTGAGATTTACATTTCAAGTGGTCTCCCCGCAACTCTGGGAAATGCGTGGGTAACCTTTATTTTCTCCGGCTGTACAGAGGGAGCCTTCTTAAAATATCACAACAGATTGGATGAAGGTGCGGCGCTCCGAGGGCTCCGAGAGCTCCGAGGGCTCCGAGCAGCGCTTGATAGAACAATAAACTGGGTTACCTAATGTTAGTTAGAACATCATCAAATGTAGTTTTTCAACCGCTGAGAGTGAGGTGACCTCCACAACTTTTTCCTTTCTACTAGAACAAGTGCAGACTCTGTTCTGATGTACAATACATGTTTTATAGAGAGGCACTACTCCTTTCAACATCTCCACTTCAGTCGGACTTTCCTTCACCAAACTTTACATTTTCATTCCAGTCTATCATCTGAAGGTTTTTACAAAGGTTCATTTATCATTTATAGCCTGATGTAATCTACATTTTATTACTAAAACATTGATTTTTTTTTTCCATGGCTGTTGGCAGTTTTTTTTTAAAGTCATACAATAGAGAGATATCCAACATTCCCTCAGTACAATTATTTGACTCGAAGATGTCAATACAATAAAACAAGGATTTTCGAATGTGGCTTTATCCAATGTTCACATCTCAGTCCTGGAAATGAGCACCGAAAACAATCCCTTAATTGAAGTAGTCAACGGAGAATGGTGATATGTATTTTCAAAGTAGATATGACAGATACGATAAAGTAAAAACACCTGTAGTGTAAAATAACACACTGATGTGATGCCTGACAAAACAAATCAAGCTGAAACTGTCTCTGCTGTGTTTGTGTGTGTGTGTGTGTGTGTGTGTGTGTGTGTGTGTGTGTGTGTGTGTGTGTGTGGTGGTGTGTGTGTGTGTGTGTGTCCACCATTGTTGCTCAACATTCCTGTTTTGATGTCAAGCAAACAAACCGGAGTTGCCAGGCAACCACACAAAAATTGAAGTCTCAGATTGAGCCTCCTATATTTCACCTGGTCACATCTCTCAGTCCTTTGAAGAGATGGGATTTTATATCTTTTGTAGTCGACTAAATGCGGTGACCAAAGTAAAGTCAAAGTGAAAGAAAACTGAAGGACAACTTTTATCTGTAGTCCAAAGGAAGAAAAGCCATAATAGAGGGGACAAAAACATTCATTTGAGAATAGTTCCTGACATGTCTGTAATGCCTATTCATGTAACATTACATTTCAATTAGCTAACATATTTATCCAAAGTGACTTAAAGCACAAAAGATGAAGCAAGCTGATTGGCAGATGCTGGAAGTATTGCTTTCAAATGTCCCGGATGTAGGAAGAGCCTGATTCCTTCACGGCACGGTGGGCCAGTTCCAGTGTCTTGAAGTGAATTCAAGCAGCAACTGGTAACCAGTGAAGGGATGCAATGTGTATACAGTGATGCAGGAGAGGGAGATGGTAACAGCAAGCCCTCGCTCTGGGAGCCGAGCCTCTCTCAAACAGCCCATCGCTGATTTATATTCTCTCCAGTACTCGAGCAACAGGTCAACTAACACCTCTCAAACACAGGCAGCCAAGCAGCAAAACACACACGCTCCCTGACACCTGAACGCAACATGTTCACATGCGGGGACTGAGATACAGGCACCCCTCTGAAGTTTTCACATCTGCATGATTGTGCTAGAGAGGTGAGAGTACAGGTGAGTGAGAGAGGAATACAAAAGGAGCGAGGGGGACATGGAGGTCGAGGATGAAAAGATAACGAGGGTGAGAGAGTGAGAGCCGGCCAGCTGTGAGGACTGCAGTCCATCCCTCACTCTGAGCTCCTACCTGCAGACTCAATGATCCGTCCCTCTTGTGATTTCTCAGGCTTACTCAGCCTTCCTGGCCCTGCAGCAGCGGGCCTTGTGGAGCCAGAACTCCACGAAGTCTCTTCTTATTGCCTCGCTCGGCAGTAGGAAGGATTGGGCGATGATGCCGTTACTGTCACAGAGTCAGAGGAAGTATGTCTGCAGCGGCTCAGCAGGTGACAGGCTCAGCCAGATTATTAGGCGGTCCAAGTGTCTGATGTATTGATTCTTTGACACTTCACTTTTTTTTTTGGCCTGCTACCGGCATGGCCCTAGGGCTCGGTTTAATGGTCGGCCCTCTACTTTGGTCCAGAATGAATATCTCAATAAATATTGGTTTGAATTTGGCACCGATATTCATGGAGCCCAGAGGGTGAATCCCCATGATATCCTGACTTATCCAGGGAAATATCGCAACCATTACTGGCTAGATTGGCATACAGTTTAGTTCAGATATTCACCAAACTATAAAGCAAGGAATCTCTGTTCGACTGTATGTGGGTTTTGCATTTGCATATCTCAGAAAACGTTTATCTGATCTACTTCACACGTTGTGGGTGTATTGCAGGGAGTCAAGAGGAGAGCTGGGTCGAATTTAGGGCACTTGGACACTCAATACGTTCACTAAACTTTGATAAACAAGCGGTCATCGCTGTGTGACGCAGGCGTAAGTCGAGACTGTCGTCCTTTACAGGCAGATTGAATGCAGTTAACTTTTGATGCTAGATGCTGGTTAACTAACAGTGCAACTCAAACTATGAACGTTTTACCATACATCGGTTATTTCAAAGCAAGTGGCTAATTTGACCCTTCAAAAAGTAATGCATCTGCTAAGTGTATTTCACCAATGTTTCTGATAGTAGTGTTTTCTACCTTGAGGCAGATTGCAGGTCTGAGGACCCAGGAGAGACCATTGTTGGAGGGTACATTTGTTTGGATGTTCTTGAGAAAGTAGCGAGCAACAAAACCACGGGCCAAGCAATCGGCCAGTTCTGAACAAGCATAATTCCAACGGGCACAAGCAGTACTAGTTCCCAGAAACTGGTTCCCTTCATTTATCACATATCGTCTCCAGCAAGAGGGACATGTTTTGTTTTTTAGTGAAATAGGGAGTAGGCGTGTGGTTACAGTGAGTTGTGTGTTGGTGTTCGGATCAGGGTGTCACAGGTTCAAAACCCCACTGCAGTCAGCATGTCGTTGTGTCCCTGAGACACTTCACCCCAAATTGCTCCTGTGGGGATTGTCCACAGTATTGAGTATGTTAGTCGCTTTGGATACAAGTGTCTAACAAGTGACATGTATTGTAAAACTATTGGATGGATTGCTGTGATATTTGGAAAACACATTCCTGCTCCTGTCAGCATTGATGATAACAACTTTTAACCATCACTACATTAGTTGTTGTGTATTATACTGGGAGAAAATATGACCAAATACCAGCAAAACAAATATAAATACCTGTTAAACACAAACCCGGCGCCAGAACAAATCTAAAGGGAGGGCATATGATTTTCATGGGAGGGCACACAACACCGTCACGTGCTGCGGGCCTGCGGCACAATATATATCAAACAGCAAGGCCAACAGCATCGCGCAAAGACGCACACTTATCGCAAATACATACACAAATAAAGGCAACATAGAAACCACTTTTGTAACATTGTGTGCGTGGCAGCACAAACACTGGTAAATCACGAGCAAGGCACACTGGTTAAGGATGGCAGCTTCCTCATCGTTGCACTCGGAGAGAAATAGTAGAGACGGAGACGATGAACTGCTGTTAGTTCTATTATGGCATTTTGCATGTCATGAGAGGTGTGTGTTGCTGTGTGGGGAATGCTTTCATTATTTTGGCCAACTCTGCATCTTTGTGCAGCAGCGTATACTCAAACAGCGACAGGAAGAGCCCACGGCCTGACTCGGACATGCTGCGGAGTGAATCGTGGTCACCTCTGAGAGGGAGTTGGTTGACAGCTAAAAAAGCTATCATATCAACGACAGCTGACACGTAATAACGGCTCCGTGCCGGATGGATCTGCACCAAAGTACTCATTTCCTTATTTGTTTCCTCGCGTATCTGTCTCTCTCTCCACACACTCTCCATGAAATGTGTTCTTTTGATGCGGCATGCCTTAGCAGTCCTTTATCAGTCTGTAATGCGTGTTTCAGTCGCAAAAACCTTTGACAGTAAAAGCCGCATCAGATGAAGACGTATTTACTTTAAACTGTCTACAGGGGAAACAAAAGCTGCGTCTGCTTTTAACAAATCTTCAAGCCATGGTCTGTTGTTGTACCATGCAGTGGCAAAAGTGCGCTTCTTTCCTGAAAACATCTCCCTGGATAACGATCCAGTTTCACCTGGTTGGTTTGGATTTATTAACCCCAAGATCATCTGGGGCTGTTGGTCTTGGAGCGGTTGCTGGCCCAATAGTACCCGTTGAGGCACCGGCACGGAGGAGGAGGATGCTGGCGGGTGTGGTACAGGGTGTGGCAACGCAGGTGGTGATGGTAGGGGCACAAGGAGCTGTGCCTCGGAGGACAGCGTTGGTGGCGGCCGCCTTGATGAGTCAAGGCTTGGGCTCGCTGACTCAGCCCCGGGGTTTGCCGAGGTCAAGCTTGTGACATTAAGGCGTGCATCCTTAGACCTTTTAAGCCAATTTCTGATGTCCATTTTGTAATTCAAACAGAAATGGGAGTCTACAGAATGCACAATAAACAATACACAAATCCAGAATAGGCGGCAGAGTGTGACGCTGTGATTGGTCTAAATGTGGATGAATCACAACTCACAACAGACACATGCATTTATTTGACGTAGCCTGCGATATTTTGTTTTAGTTACTATCTGACATCACATACATCGTAGCATAAAAGTTCACAGTTGATTTATAATTAAAAAAGTTAAAAAACATATTTTTTAATTTTTATAAATAATCAAAATCGTGTTTATTGGGGGAGGGCAGGAATGTCAAATGGAAGGACCTGGCCCTCCCTGGCCCTCCCACGGCACCGGGCATGGTTAAACATGCATCTCGTGTTAGCATGCCTTGTAGCATTTAGTTTAAAGTAAAGCCTCAGAGCCGCTAGCAAGAAGACTTCCCTGAGTTTATCTTACACCCCCTGTTCTCACTTATAACATCATTAAGTAAGTTTACTCTTCCTTACTTCAACTTATTCTCATGGGTCACGGTTAACATAAATCCACTAAAACGCGCTGTAAGGGTGTGATGGAGTGTTTTCGGGGCCCGGTCCATCCAGAGTGAATGGATGGACTGCATGAGATAATAAAATGCAGCAGCAGAGTCCATGGCGGTCATCTTTCTCGCTTTCTGCCCAGATTCTGGCTGGCTGTATTTGTCTTTGTCCTCCCCTCTACGGCCCATGATGGATAGCAAAATGAATATGGCTGATGGTGAGAGTTTTATCTTCTACTCTTTTTTTAGTGTCTTGTGTCCGGATCACCATTAGCGAAGTGGCAATGTTAAGGGCTGGGGAGATGAACTCTGTGAAATTCAATCATGGGAATTGAAGGTTTGGAGGCGTGAGGTCTTGGCCCCATGGGCAGTTTGGAGATTGCTTCAGATTAATTAATGTCAAAAAGGAGTGGAGGGTGAGGCTGTAGAGGACAATTATGTATGCGACTGCCGGGCATGGTGTTCAACACTCACAGCAACGAGAGTGCCGATTCTCCTCTGCGTTAAGAAGATATTTTATTCCCAGTCGGTAATTTCGAGAAGCCAAAAGCAATTTAAGCGAAGATACAGTAGGCAAAAGCTAGCCATGGCTAAATGGATAGAAAAATAAAGCCACTTATGCAAGTACTCAAGGCGTGTATAATCCACAGAAGCCGCAGTGGGGAACACTTCCAGCATCTCCTGTGCATTGTAATCTTCACAAGGCAGACCCTCAGTTAAAAGGGGAATAACCACTCAATTAAATAACTCACATTTAATTTATAAAACTTGACTTTGTCCAATGAAAACACATGAGCTATTTTTTACAAAGGATCGTGCATCACTATGGCAATGCTACGAGCTAAAAAAATAGCTTTATCTGCATCTTTCTGCAGCCACTTCATAGTCAGAGGAGGTTTTACATCCCAGATTAAGAAGACAAATAAACTGCTTCTCATGGTCGCAGGGGACACGGAGGGATTGTTCACCAGAAATTGTCTCAGGAAGCGGGAATAAATCCTCCAATTTCTAACTCAGCAGAAGCAATTTGTTTCTTTCAACACCATCTTATGTTTCAGGGTGACTCCGCTGGCCTCTCGCCACACAGAGCTGTCTTTTCTCTCAACGCACAAGAGTGTCCTCGATAACAGAGATCCCTACACACAGATACATTAAATGTGCATGAAAGTCTCTGTGCATTTGTCTTCCTCACTCTCACGTGCCGACACAAACAGAGAGGATGCATTTGCGCGATGCACTCTGAGCAGGTGTGCACAGGAAATCTAGATTGGTCTTCACACTACGCTGCGCTTCTATCTCCAGAGTTCCAGAAAGCCTGATTTATGTGTGCAGACGGAAGCAAAAAATGACAACAATCTGAGGGGCTTTCACAGTTAGGTAGGTACACAGACTGAATATATTGAACCGCTTTGGAAGGAATGTTTAATTTACATTAAAATATGTGTTCTCTCGGTGAATGCAGCACCTCACTGGTTTTGTATATTACACAGCGGATTTTAATATCCCCCTACACAACTTTCATACAGCGCCCCATTAAAAGGAAGCAAAGATTATCACCGAGGCCGACAACAGCAACCGCAACTTGCACTAACGGATAATAATCATTCTCATTACCGGGATATTATCATTTCTTCTTATTCTCAGTAATGCATTCTGTTTTTATATAATGAGCCTACAATATGGCACAGGAACTCATTAGAAAGAAGGCACCAGTAGAAATACAGACATTTATCATCTCCGCAGGGGCTAACTGCAAGAACATAATAAGCTGCCCATTCCTTTCCACCTTTGTTGACAAGCAAGGAGGTGCCTGGGTAATTGTTTTTGCCTCATTTTGGACAAGTTAATTCATTTCAATTACTGGCAGCTTTCCAGTTTCAGGTTATAAGTCAATACTGGACCAGACTGTGCAGGAAGAGAGTCAGAGATGTACTCCATGAAGGAAAGCAGAAGTGTATGTTGCGATGATTTACCTGGGAGTATATTTAGACACACTCCTCTCTGAAGTTGTCTTAAGACCTGCTGTGCCTACTGATACGAGAGACTGAGTCTCGCTGTCTGCACACGGTACGACAGGAATCGTCAAAATGGCTTTGGAGCACCTGCTTGTTTCCGGGAATTTTCAGGCCACTCTGCAAAAAAAGGGAAGTAACTCTCTTTGCTTTGAACAAGCCTTTATCCCCCCCCCCCACCCAGGAGTCACTTTCACCTGTTCCCATCTTTGAGGGATGCCTTTGGACAAGATGAAAGCAAACGTGTGAACACTTCAGTCAGGGGACGCTACACAAACTATATAGAGATGCCTCATGTGAAGTAAAGTGCCTCTAAAAGCAAGAATTCAAAGGAGAGACGGTTTGTAATGGCTTACCGGCATCGGCCAGACTGCATGCTTTTGCACTAAATTGGAAAAGCATCATCAAAAGCCAGAAGATTTTTAAGGCAACACACTCTGTTGAGCAGAGGGATGTGACTGTGCTACAAAGTACACTACTGAATAATGAGGACACATAATTAAAGAGTCCTCTGCTGCTGATGTTCAGGTGTATATCAGTATGTAGTGTCTCTACTTTAAAGAGTCCTCTCCTGCTGATGTTCAGGTGTATATCAGTGTGTAGTGTCTCTACTTTAAAGAGTCCTCTCCTGCTGATGTCCAGGTGTATATCAGTGTGTAGTGTCTCTACTTTAAAGAGTCCTCTCCTGCTGATGTCCAGGTGTATATCAGTAGGTAGTGTCTCTACTTTAAAGAGTCCTCTCCTGCTGAAGTTCAGGTGTATATCAGTATGTAGTGTATCTACTTTAAAGAGTCCTCTCCTGCTGATGTTCAGGTGTATATCAGTATGTAGTGTCTATACTTTAAAGAGTCCTCTCCTGCTGATGTTCAGGTGTATATCAGTATGTAGTGTCTCTACTTTAAAGAGTCCTCTCCTGCTGATGTGCAGGTGTGTATCAGTGTAGTGTCTCTACTTTAAAGAGTCCTCTCCTGCTGATGTGCAGGTGTATATCAGTATGTAGTGTCTCTACTTTAAAGAGTCCTCTCCTGCTGATGTCCAGGTGTATATCAGTATGTAGTGTCTCTACTTTAAAGAGTCCTCTCCTGCTGATGTCCAGGTGTATATCAGTAGGTAGTGTCTCTACTTTAAAGAGTCCTCTCCTGCTGATGTTCAGGTGTATATCAGTATGTAGTGTCTATACTTTAAAGAGTCCTCTCCTGCTGATGTTCAGGTGTATATCAGTATGTAGTGTCTCTACTTTAAAGAGTCCTCTCCTGCTGATGTGCAGGTGTATCAGTGTAGTGTCTCTACTTTAAAGAGTCCTCTCCTGCTGATGTCCAGGTGTATATCAGTATGTAGTGTCTCTACTTTAAAGAGTCCTCTCCTGCTGATGTTCAGGTGTATATCAGTATGTAGTGTCTCTACTTTAAAGAGTCCTCTCCTGCTGATGTCCAGGTGTATATCAGTATGTAGTGTCTCTACTTTAAAGAGTCCTCTCCTGCTGATGTCCAGGTGTATATCAGTATGTAGTGTCTCTACTTTAAAGAGTCCTCTCCTGCTGATGTTCAGGTGTATATCAGTATGTAGTGTTACTGGGACATGTCTCCATGATTCAATGTTCAAAAAGCTCTTTATTTTTCTCATACTGCCTGTACAGCCTCTCTGAAACCAGAGCCCAGTCTCCTCTGATTGATTGGTTAGCTGGCCAGCTCTGTTGTGATTGGTCAACCGGCTTACAGATGTCCCGCCCCTTAGCCTATCACGTACAATGTGTTAGCGCTAGCATCTGCACCAGAAAGATTCCACTCCATGTTGAGCTATTTCAAGTAAAAACATCCTGATTTCTGTTGAGATCTTGGCCTACTAAGGCTTCCTGAATAATTCAAACATAACTTAAAAATATCTGCAGTGTAAATATGAAATGTAATTAATCAGAGAAGAGACATTTTGATTGATTTAAAATGAGTTTTAGCCCTGGAGTGAGTTAGGTGCATCAGTCAGTAAACATGTTGGATGATATTTGCAGTACGCTTTTATTTTGCAATATTTAATATAAGATCATTAGCAGTTTTTTCCCCAGTTTATACAGTAATTAGTCATAATCTGCTTCCTCAGCATGCATCACTAACACAGTGTGTCCCATATGTGAGACATTTTGTAAACCAATGAACACTGCTCTGCTCTCTATGAGTGTCAGAGGCATGCATCGCTCCGGGCTTTTTAAAGGTTTCATATTGCTCGGTGAATCTTACAGGAGATATATTACAAGCTGTTTGCAACAGATTTAAAGAATTAAATATTTATCTCCTCCTAATCCATTATTAATTCAGCGTTCATCGGATGTCTGGGATAGTCATTCATTCTCAGACCTTCTTACGAGACAGGATGTGCTCTATTGCCCTCTGTGGTGACAACAAAGCTGGCGTTATCTGAGCAAGTCGACATTTTAAGCAGCCAAATACTAATTATTTCTTAATTGTGTACGAAAGCTTTCCCTCAGGAAGAGCACTGATTTCCCAAGTGTGACCCTTAGGTTGGAATAGGCAACTAAAGGAATAAAAAAGCGTGACTTCAACGAGCCAAGTGAGACACAAGTGCTAACATAATAACTTCATGTAAGGATGGATTAGAAAGCAACCAGGGGCCCAAAGGGTCTTAGCCTTCAACTACAACATGTCACTCAAAAAGACAACCAAGAAAAGACCGAACACGACCACAAATACACATAACATGACTATACAGAGTCCAGACGACTAAAACACTATGTCAAATAGCTGAAAAGAGGCTCAAAACGACTATGAAAATGGGAAAAGCAATTAAAAAACATCACAAAATCACCACAAAGCAACAATAATAAAAGGTTAAAACAACCATAAAGTGTAAATGTCCATGTCTGTGCCCAGGGGCCAATCGTCTCATAATGCACCAACGGCTGCATGGAGCCCTCATTAGTGTATTGGTTAATTGCTCAGAATCTAAAAAAACGATGACTCCCTGCTGTGGCCTTTGGGATTGTGTCAACATTTCCCCACGCCGTCCCGTTCATCCCCTCGTCCTGGCTCGTGTGCAGAGCGTGAAGCGTGACATTGGATTTACAGTGTAATGGAATAAAGGGCATTGTTTCGCATCTGTGTGAGAGGAGGAGAGAGGAGAGAAACCTCGACCTGCCCGGCTGGAAGGTTCATCAAAAGCCGTGCGAATACAGGACGGAAGAATGTGTTCTTGTTCGAAATACTTCCGCAGAAACATTACATTACATTGCATTTAGCTGACGCTTTTATCCAAAGCGACTTACAATAAGTGCGTTCGACTAACAAAATACAAACTTGAAGAAAACAGAATCATATAAGTACATCAGGTTTCATAGAGCAAAAACATTTCAAGTGCTACTCAACTGACTTTAGATAAGCCAGTCCTTTATTAGTATATAAGTGCTTTGTTAATAGTTCTATTGCTCGAAGTGGAGTCGAAAGAGATGAGTTTTCAGTCTGTGCCGGAAGATGTGCAAGCTATCTGCTGTCCTGATGTCAATGGGGAGCTCATTCCACCATTTTGGAGCCAGGATAGCAAACCCACGTGTTTTTGCTGATGGGAACTTGGGTCCCCTTCGCAGCGAGGGTGCAGCGAGTCGTTTGGTTGATGCAGAGCGGAGTGCACGTGCTGGGGTGTACGGTTTAACCATGTCCTGGATGTAGGAAGGGCCAGATCCATTCGCAGCATGGTGCGCAAGTACCAGTGTCTTGAAGTGGATTCTAGCAGTTACTGGAAGCCAGTGAAGGGAGTGGAGGAGCGGCGTGGAGTGGGAGAATTTAGGAAGGTTGAAGACCAGACGAGCCGCTGCATTCTGGATGAGCTGCAGAGGTCGGATGGCACATGCAGGTAGACCAGCCAGGAGGGAGTTGCAGTAGTCTAGGCGTGAGATGATGAGAGCCTGGACCAGAACCTGCGTCGCTTTCTGGGTCAGCTGGGGACGTATCCTCCTGATGTTGTAAAGCGTGTATCTGCAGCAGCGGGTTGTAGCAGCTATGTTTGCAGTGAAGGACAGGTTGTTATCTAGGGTCACACCCAGATTCCTTGCAGTCTGAAACAGACATGTTTTCTTTTTATGTTTT